>PVJC01005380.1:0-59306 GCA_004026665.1 Murina feae
ACCTTGCTTTCCCACTTCCTGGTGCCCTGGTGCCACTTCCAACTGCCAGCATAGGCAGGCAGTTGCAACAGAACCCTTTGGTTTGCTCTAGTTCTGTGGCTGTTGGCCTCCATCTTGGCTGGGTTAATTTGCATACAGCCGCTCTGATTGGCTGGTGGTAACGGTCACATTTGCATGTTTCTCTTTTATTATAGAAGATTATTGGGCTGCTGTTCTCTTTTTCATTATTATTATTCCTTAGTTTCTGATTACCTAAATGCCTGCCATGGAAAAAACGACAAATGTGGAGGCAGATTGCCTGGATTAAAATGTCAGTTTGGTCATTTACTACCTTTATGTCCTTGAGCAGAGTACTTATCCTCCTTGTGCTCAGTTTTCTTATCAATCATGTACAAATTCAAGGGCACTTTCTCCCAGAATTGACATGACAACTACATAAGATAAAATACATAAAACTCTTACAGCAGTGCCTGTTACACAGTAAAAGCCTGGGAACAATGGGTCCTGTTATTGTTACTGTTGTTACTATTTTAAGAATCTCAATTTTGCAGCAAACAGCTCTGCATTGGAGTGCCTACTACAACAACCCTGAGCACGTGAAGCTGCTTATCAAGCATGATTCCAACATTGGGATTCCCGATGTCGAAGGCAAGATCCCACTTCACTGGGCAGCCAACCACAAAGATGCGAGCGCTGTGCATACAGTGCGATGCATTCTGGTGAGTACCATGGTGTGCTATACCCGGAGGCCTTTCCAAAAATTAAAACAACAGAGAAATGCCTTTTATACCTATAAGGGGAAAGTGTAGTAAACTTGATAATACTAAATGGTTAATTTGTGCCAGCATTTGGGGAAATAAAAACTTTTACACATTGTCATAGATGTGTTCATTGCAACAACCATTTGAAGAACAGCTTAACAATTTCTAGTTGAAGATACAGATATCCTTCAACCCAGTAATTCCCCCTCTAGGTTCCTAGTCTAGAGAAACACATGTGCTACAAGCAGACATGTAAAGGAAGAATGTTCATTGCAGCATTATTGTCAATAGTGGAAAATATAAATAACCTAAGTATCCTTCAGTAGGAGAATGGCTGACTACATTGTGGCTTAAAGATGAACTAGTATCAGCATAGATACCCCAAATTATAGTGTTGAAAGAAAACTTGCCAAAGGATATGCAATGTATAATGCATAAGTGTAAATATTTTAAAAAACACACATACAAAATTTATGTATGTTTATGGTTTTATACTTAGGAAACAAAGCACAAAACATACAGCTTTAGCTCAATCCATAACAGATACACAAGCGCAAAATATTATACCTATTCAATCTAGATTGCCAGTGAATGGTATTTATTATATCTTTTCTATACTTTTTATGGTTAAATATGAAAATAAAATTGTATCACTTTTCTATGCTGAGAGAGAATATACGGTTAGAAAACTAATTAATATGTCAAATGTGTTTTATTGAAGATATACTAGTGGCCCGGTGCACAAAAATTTGTGCACTCGGGAAGGGGGGGGGGTCCTTCAGCCTGGCCTGTGCCCTCTCACAGTCTGGGACCCCTCGGGGGATGTCCACCTGCTGGCGTGCCAGGCCAGCCTGGGTGAGGGGCTGAGGGCTGTTTTCAGGCTGCCCACAATCCCTTAAGGGTTCGTGCACTGGGGGGTGGGAGAGCTGGTGAGCGCAAGCACAGACATTTCCCGCTAAGTGGCCCACAATCGTACACGCCTGGTGGGCTCCCACTGCTGAGGGGACACACCTAGTGCAGAGCTGGGTGGCGGGCTGGGGCCAGATGCTGGTGCACGGTCCCTCAGGGGGCCCTGCTGCTGAGCAGACACAGCTGGGGTGGAGCCAGGCTGCAGACACTCGCACACGCCATGTGCGGAGCCTCACGCATGCCTCACAGAAGCCCCCGGGGTGGAGCCAAGTGGCGGACCAGCGGCAGACGCTCCCGCACGCCCCACACAGGCCCCCGAGGTGCAGCCAGGTGGCAGACCGAGGCTGGACGCTCCATGCCAGGCAGCAGATGCTCGTATATGACCCCACAGGGGTACCCCCCCTCCCCTGCCACTGAGCTAACACGCCTGGCATGGAGCGCCTGTCGTGCCGGGCAGCGATGCTTGTGCATGCTCTGCAGAGGCCCCCAGCCCCAGCGCAGAGCCACCCTGCCAGCCCCCATCTTGGCTGGGTTAATTTGCATACAGCTGCTCTGATTGGCTGGTGGGCATGGCTTAGGCATCCCAGAGAAATGGCCAATTTCAGTATTACTCTTTTATTAGAGTAGATGTGTCTGAAAGCTCTGATTTCTTAAAAATAGGATGCTGCTCCAACCGAGTCTTTACTGAACTGGCAAGACTATGAGGGGCGAACACCTCTTCACTTTGCAGTCGCTGATGGGAATATGACAGTGGTTGATGTCTTGACCTCATATGAAAGCTGCAATATAACATCTTATGATAACTTGTTTCGAACTCCACTTCACTGGGCAGCTCTACTAGGTGAGTTGAATGTGAATCAGAAGATTAACAGTAGAAGGAACTGTGTGAGTGTAGGAAACTGTTTTTTCTATGTCTTCTCTTTTCCCAACTCCCATTTTCCAATTTAATTATTTACATTTCTAATTATGTGGCACCATTTTACACCTAAATCCCTCTATTTATGCTTAAATTTTAATAATACGTGTTCTGTCATATATTAGTTTTCATTTCAACATCATGTCTTTTCATCTATATATATAAAAGTCTAAGTGACCGTTATGACAAGTGGACCAAACTACTGGTCAACTGGTTGCTATGATGTGCACTGACCACCAGGGGGCAGATGCAGGAGCTGCCCCCTGGTGGTCAGTGCACTCCCATGGCCAGCTTCCCACAGATGGCCAACCTCCCGTGGTCCCTCCCCCAGCCAGCTGGCCTGATCGGTCCCAATCAGGACTGGGCGAGACAGCCCCAATCAGCCCAATTACCAGCCAGGCCAAGGAACCCCCCCACACACACACCCCTGTGCACGAATTTGTGCACTGGGCCTCTAGTTTTTATCATAAAAGCAGTGTACAATGATTGACAAATACTAATGTAAAATAATCCTCTTTTCACATTCAATGCCTTTATTTGGGGGGGAGGAGAGGTTCAAGTTTATGTTTGTGCTAATGCAATCATATTTGATTTTTTTCTTTATATTTTCCAAATATGCCTTTACTTAACCTTTTTGGGAATCACTTTCTTTAGATGAGAGAGTACATTTATGTGTCTGATTTTGAGGGAAATCTGAGAGTCTCTTTTAGTGCAGGAGTTTTACATAGTTATTCTTATATATTATTTGCTATTTTTCCTGCTATTCTGCTCTTTGAGTATTATTGGTGTTTTTGTTTTTAATTTGCTTTTGTTTTTCTGTTGTTGTTTTTCTGACTTTTGGTATGTGGATTAGGTTTGTTGTTATTTGGTTTTGAGTTGCCTAATATTTCAGGAGCCTATTTAAGTTTTATTAATGGTTATCTTTAAATTGATCAAAAACTTTTTAAGCGTCAGTCAAAGTCAAGAGCAAAACTGCATATGTTCATTCCAACCTATTTAAAATGAGGAACTTAGCACACTTTTTTCGCTCTTTTAGTATTTGTTAATATAATCTGAGGTTTTTTCCCCTAATTATTATTGTGGTCTTATTTTTAAAATTATTTATTTAGAGTTCATTTCAATGTACAGTTTTATCCCTTTTTCCTTTTCTTCTGCATTCTGGGAGGACTTCACAAACTTGTCTCCATGTCATTAAATTAACTTTTTGTTCCATAAATTCTACTTGTTTTCTGCCTCTTACAGATTGTAGTTTGATTTCCTTCTCTCATCCATATTTCCTTTTATCTCTATTTCCCTTATTACTTCCTTCCATTACCTTTTCATTTTAGTCCATTTTCTTCTTAGGATATTCTGTTTTGTTTCATAGAGGCCATCTCTTTGTACTTAGTCGAAGATGCCAAGCAGTTTCCTGAAATTTTCCTCTGGATCCTTCTCTAGATCACTTTCTGAGGTATGCTCTCAATCTTTCTGATGGTGTTTTATCCTTCAAACAAGATAAGATGTGTTTCAGTTGACCACATGGCATAGATTGCCTTTGATCCTGCTTTGTCTGTTTGTGTGCTGGAGAAGTCCATCTCCAACCACAGCTGGAGAGCAGGGTGAGGAACACAGTGCTCACAAAAGTCCTTCCACCTGCCTGGCTTTTGTGCAGCGTGTCCTTGCCCTGCTAATGTGGCATCTGCTTCGCTGCCTGGTTCTTCAGGATGCCGAAGAAAAAGGGTTATGAAATTCAGGTTTCCTAGATACACTACTAGCAGGTTTGTTCATTCTTTGATCCTTTCCACCATTCTTCACTTGTAGAGACCACATCCTCTAGAATGCATTGTAGAATATTTTCTGTACCACCAACCATCTCCTCA
Organism: Murina feae; assembly: GCA_004026665.1. NCBI lineage: Eukaryota > Metazoa > Chordata > Mammalia > Chiroptera > Vespertilionidae > Murina > Murina feae. The sequence goes on from PVJC01005380.1 coordinate 4,446, forward strand.
TTCCTGCCCACTTCTTTGTGGGGATATGAAATCATTGCTTAGATGTTAAAAGGTTGAGGGATGGATAGGAGGCCTCAGAGATCACAAGAGATTGTATTATAGTTTGTGCTCCCAGACAGTAGAAGAGAACAGCCGTGCGGTTCGGATTGGTTGGTTCGGATTGGTTGTGCAGTGGAACGGGGAGGCTGGGGCACTGATGGTCCAGTGGGGCTGGCTTCTAGTTTCTAGTGCAGCTTCCACCCTTCCTATGGGCAGTTTCTAAAGTGAAGGCAGGGAATGCATTAAGCCGATACCCTAACATTCTTTTTTCTCAATCTGGAAATAGTAATTAACGTCATTTCCTTCCTGATTGAAGATTAAGTTTTTAGTGTGGTAGTTTTTGCCTTTGTCCTACATTATCATAGTATTTTAATGAGAAGTTAGAAGAGGCTGCCCTGAGGGCTGCTCCTCAGAAACCATTTGAATGTTATATGTATGTGCTAGTGATTTTTCTTGCCCCTTTCCTTTAAACAGATTATAAGTTAATTGACACCCTTTGTATGTGATCACTACCTTGGTTCTGTTTTCAGGCCATGCACAGATTGTCCACCTCCTTTTAGAAAGAAATAAGTCTGGAACCATCCCATCTGACAGCCAAGGAGCAACACCCTTGCACTATGCAGCTCAGAGTAACTTTGCTGTAAGTAAAACATGACAGTTACCTCTTTTCTTAATTAAATTTTAATTTTTATGTGATTGTAAATTCATAGGCAGTTGTAAGAAATTAAACAGGGAGCTCCAGTGTTCCCTTCACCCCATCTACCTCAATGGTAGCATCTTGCAAAAATGTAATGCAGTCTCATAAACAGGAAATAGACGTGGATACAACCCACTGACCTTATTCAGATTTTACATGTGCTTACTATTCTAGTATGTGGGTTTGTACAGTAATTATCTTTCAGCAGTTGTCCATATTGTTAACTCTGTAATGCAAAAGATAGTCTGAGCTTTTATAAAATGTTGCATGTGAAGTTTTATGCCGTTTTTATTTTTACTGCTCAGTGTAACATTTGCCTTACTGTAAGTATACTTCATCTTTTTGTTACTTTTATAGCACTGAGGAAAACTTAGTGTTCAGCAATCTACAGTAGTCCCGAAGGCACTGTGGCAAAGCTTAGGAACTAGATAAAGCTTGGCTCACTCCGCACTGTGGTATTTGCTAGCTGTGCGACTTTGCACAAATTTCTTAACCTCCTTGAGTCTTAGTTTCTTCATATGTAAACGATGATAATTATACCTTTTCTTTCAGGATTGTTATAAAGATTAGGGAAAATTTATGACATGTGCTTACTGTGGTCTTGACATTGAGCAAGTACTCAAAAAATGGAGCCTTCTTATTATTACTAGTGCTGATAATTGTGTCCTTTATATACCTTGAGAAAGCAATCATATGAATTATTGATATTTCCAAAGATATTGAATAATATTAAAGTTCTTCACTTACCACCTTTTATAATTTACAAAGCACTTTCTCATCCATTTTGTCACTCAAATCAGCCAGAACATGATAGTGTCTAGGCTGCTTCAGCTCCTTGAGCATGAGTGACCACCAAGAATCCAAGAAGCGAGCATTAAAGCACTCACAGTTGATTTTGATGCCTTCTACATGGTATGCATAGTGAAACCTTTGGTTTCTTCTACACTAATAAAAGAGAAATATGCAAATTGCTGTCACTCCTCTATGCCCACCAGCCAATCAGAGTGACTATGCAAATTAACCCAACACAGATGGCAGTTAATTTGCATACATAGCCACAGAGGGAAGACTATAGCTGATTGAAGATGGTGGTAACCACGAAGCTAAAGTGAGCAGGAGGCTTGGGTTGCTCCTGGCGATGGAGGAAGCCAAACTTCCTGCCAGCCCTAGACTCAGCTCAAGGAGGGGCTCGGGGCCTGGGCTCTGCTCAAGGAGTGGCTGGGGGCCTGGGTCACTGGGGGCAACCCAGGCTTCCAGCCAGACCTGGCCTCCACTCAAGGAGCTGGAAAAAAAAAAGGAGGGGCTAGGAGCCGCTGGAGCGGAGAAGCTAAGCCTCACTGGAGCGGAGAAGCTAAGCCTCACTGCCTCGGCCGAACCAAAGGCCTGGGCCCTGAGTGCGGGAGGAAAACTGGTGCCAGCAGCCAGGGGAAGGAAGGCCTATTGCACGAATCTTTGTACAATGGGCCACTAGTTAAATTGTAAGAATGCTGTCATCAGCATAGTATACTTCTGTCTTCCTGACCGCCCCAACTACACCATTGAACACATTGAGTACTCAGATTGCCAAAATCATATTTTCACCCTTCTCTCTCTCTGGTACTCTGGTAGAGCTATAGTCCTTTCTTGCGGACAGTCATAAAAATTTATTTTATTTATCACCTAGAGTTCTGGCTAACCATTATCATCTTTTATCTTCCAAGATCTCAGAAAAAATACAAAGTAGATTTTGAAGAGGATATCTTTCTTACTATAAAGAAATAAGAAAATAAGTTGGCCTAGTCTAGACAATCTATAAAAATCAAAACTCAATCCATGTTTCAACACAAGACTATGAGATAGAACATGTTAGCCCTATTTACATAGGAAGAAACCAAGGTTCCAAGAGATTAAATGACTTTCCCAAGATCTTGAACCCAAGTCTAGACTCCAAATTTAACATATGTACAGGTACCAACAATTAAGTAACTATGCTAATGGGACTAAGAAAAATTGTAGAACATTATGGATGTTCATTAGAAGAAATACTTGTTTGGGATAATCTGCCAATCCCAGAGATTTTTTTAAAATAATTATGCAAAATTCTAAGCTTAATTTTAAGCCCATTAATTTTCTTGGACTTTATTAATTTATAAGAGGTTTTCTTTTTGAAATATAGTAACAATAATAACCAAAAAAAATCTACAATCATTTCATTTGATTCAAAAGTAGGGAAAAATACTTTGCTTCTTAGTAGAAATCACATATAACAGTTGCTTCATTACCATAAAAAATACTGCTCTTTTGTCTCAAATTTTTAATGAAGTTTTCTTACAGGAAACAGTTAAGGTCTTTTTAAAACATCCTTCAGTAAAAGATGACTCAGACCTCGAAGGAAGAACATCCTTTATGTGGGCTGCTGGGAAAGGCAGTGATGATGTCCTTAGGACTATGCTGAATTTAAAGTCTGACATAGATATCAACATGGCAGACAAATATGGAGGTACAGGTAAGAACTGGTAGACATAATTAATTTTCTTTTATTCAGGCTCCAAAATGTAAGTGATGCTATAAAATGTACAACAGAACCTTAAAATCATTGTTCCTAATATAATATTATTTGACTTTCATCTGTGCTTCTTCAGTTTAGGTTGCCAGGAGATCACTCAAAGGCCTACTTCCTCTAAGTATTATGGCCAAAATTAGCCTATATTTCTACCAGGTGAACGTTGGCATTTAGTTTAAAACCCTGGTTGCTCCTTACACATGATTATGGGCACTCTCCTGATTAACTTAGTGTAAAAAAGTATAAATCCATACTTTAAAATTATGCATATTTAATAGTTATTAATTGTATTTTCTAAAATTTAGAGTTATTTTAAGGAATGCACACATCTAAGTATATTCTCACCATATAAGAATAGTCTCATCAGTCTCATTTAATGTGCTCTTTTCTCAGATTTAGCATGACCTCATCCTGCCATTTTAAAGATAGCCTCCCATGATTCTAGAAGTTTCAAAGCTTCAAGTCAGCTTTTCATCAAAAGCTCTTAGATGCTTCTTTTAATTTTTCTCTAATAAGAGAGTCCTTTAACTGTGTGCTGGTTAATAAGAAAGGTACAAGGTTTTTAGCATTCATCGTAAGCTGGAGGTCTCTTTCTTGTGTACTACATCCTAATTGCAAGTCAAAAAAGAAAAATCACACAACAGCACAATAACACGGAATAGAATAAACACTCAGCTATGGGCTTCTCGGTGTTATGTTTTCTTATTTGTAGAAACATACCAGAGCCATTTGCATCTACGTATTGTCCTGATTAAGATCTTTCTTTGCCATCAAAAACATTGATTCAGCACTGGGAGAAGAGTGGAGAGGGAAGTAGCTACACCTAATAATAATCTCTCTCCTTATGCCTATACCACCATACCCTCTAAATTATTTTTAAAGAGTTTTTAGGTAATATAATGTTTGATAAAGGCTTAACTTTCAAAAGTATCCTATATAATAAAAGGCTAATATGCAAATTGTCCTCTCAACCAAGAGTTCAACTGGGAGTTTGGCGGCATGTGGGGCGGCTGACCAACAGCCCATGGCCCCTCCCCCCAGCCAGCCCAGCCCGATTGTCCCGATTGGGGTGGGCCAGCTAGACCCCATCTGGACATGAATTTGTGCACCAGGCCTCTAGTTTCATAATAAAGTCTCTCAGTAGACCTTAAGCTTCTTTTTTTTTTAATATTAAATCCTCACCTGAGGATATATTTTTTTAATTTTTATTATTAAGTGAGAACGAGAGAGAGAGAGAGAGAGAGAGAGAGAGAGACTTATCAGTTGGTTGCCTCTCCTATGTGCCGGACTGGGGCTCGAACTTACAACCTTTTGGTTTACAGGATGATGCTCCAACCAACTGAGCAACCTTACACTTCTTAAGAGGTATACTGCAGTAGATAGGACATTGAGTCTATAAATGGTTTGAACATTTAATTTTCTGTCTGACTTCCATTAGAATGCAGTCTTTCACTTTATCACTAGCCTTACTTTTAGTCTAACTTTTCGTGTATTTTAATGAAGTATAGATGAGAGTATTTGCATCCTTCTGACCATAAGTGTCTTTCTGATGTGCACCAAGGTTGGAGTTCATACATAAATTCTTCTCAGATTCATTAGTTCCCTGGGCTCTTTCTCCCTAGGATTTTATTATGTTTCCTGACAGGGATTGTCTGTGAAAGTAGTTCCTCTCCATCATTCCTCTACAGAGTTGTTTTATCCTCCTCCTTGAGAAAAAGAGTTCTAAACTATAATAAAAAATAAAAATATAAAAGCAACAAAATAATAATCATAGATTCAGATTTGCTTTTTAAAAAAAGGCGCAATATACAGACATTATTTGGATCTTGATTCAAATAAATGAAGTATAAAAAAGGGTAAAGCCATCAGGATAATAGGAACACTGTCTGGATATTTGATATTACAGAAGTTTCGTTAATTTTTTAGGTATGGTAATGGGACTAACCTTTCTTTGGAATGCTGGGGGTGGAGATCTGCAGGTCACTTTGCCTGCAAGGGCCCTGTTAGAATCAACCCATAGGGGAGCAATAGTGGGAGATTGGAAGCTGACTGAATAGCAGGGGATTACATCTTCCTGTTTGCTTGCTCTTCTTGTTTTAGTTTATTGTTCCTGTGGACATCATGTAGTAAGTCTCCTTCAACACAGCAGTGATATTTCGTTCTAATGGCAATGTTAGTTTCATCTTGCAGTTTTCCATCACTCACCTCATTGCACCCTCAGCACCCTCCTCGGACATCAGCACCAGAGGTCTGAGTCTCGGTTCTTCAGGGCTCCTCTACTAAGCTGCAAATCTTTTTAATTTTTTTCTCTTCTAAGTGGAGAATGTACAATAAGATTGAGCCAAAGTCGAATGTAAAATATCTTTTTCTCTGTGTCTTTTTTTCATTTTTAAATGTATTTTTAATGATGATAGTATTTCAGAGAGGTTTTAATAATCGCTTCCTCTTGCTTTTGTTCACGTGGTCCTAGAATTTGTAGCTGTTTTCCACATTTACTACCTTTGATACCTTAGCCTTCCCTTTTGCTTTTGCCGTTCTTTAATACATAGCTAACAGTTCTTTATATTGCGTTATCTCAGTTAAAATGTCTAGTGTGGTGTCTGTCTCCTACATGGACCCTGACTAATATAGTGGTTGTGTTTCTAAAACACACACGTCTTGCAGATACACTTACTAAAATATTTACAAATGGCCCTAGCCAGTTCGCTCAGTGGATAGAGCATCAGCCTGTGAACTGACCGGGTTTGATTCCTATCAAGGGCGCATGCCTGGGTGCTGGGCTCAATCCCCAGTACGGGGCGTGCAGGAGGCATGTGATCAATGAGCCTCTCATTGATCTCTCTCTCTCTCTCTCTCTCTCTCTCTCTCTCCCTCTCTCTCTCTCTCTCTCCCTTTCCCTCTCCCTCTCTCTCTCCCTCCTTCCTCTCCCTTCCTCTCTGAAATCAATATAAATATTTTTAATAAATAAATACATAAAATATTTACAAATGGAAGGATATGATTCTAAAATTTCCATGAAAGCAAACAGGAGTGAGGGGGCTTGATGGCAGTTAGAGGGAGCACAATCAGCCATGTGCTGATAATTGCCAAAGCCGGATGATGGCTGTATTGAATTTACTATCTTTACTTTTGAGAATGTTTAAATTTTCCATAGCACAAATTTAACTTTTAAAAAATAGCACTTCTATGTAAACTTGTGGCACTTTTTCAAAGATATTTAAGTCTAAGGTCATTTTCAAATAAAGTAAATGCAAATACTCAGAAATAGGGGAATTCCTTTAATAAAATCATTTGTTCTATCTTTTTTACTTAATTCACGTGCTGTGTGTGTTTTTATGTGACATTGATGTTTATCTGAAGAGTATCTATTGCATCCTCGTGCCCTATCATAGCATTACAGGGTTTCAGAATTAGCAAGCACCTTCGAATTAGTCCTGGTCCAGAGTTTTTCCGCCATGTTCTTTGGGACAACAGACTTCTATAGAGGCGAACTGGGAGTGTGGATGCTTAAGTGGATAACCCTCTACTCCTGCTTCAGCAGAACAACTCTCATTTTTTTATATATATTGAATGTTTTATAAAATTTCATTTTGGGGAAAAACCATTCTTATGCTCTTAAAATATGAAAATAGCTGGAGTATCAAGGTAAGTCATGATCTAATCTGCATCACACCATTCTTCAGTAGTTAGCTGTCTTTAAGCCTCTGTTCAAACAGCTCCAATATAGGGAACCCAGGGCTTTACTTTTAACCTAACTCTTCTAGAATTTTCTTCCTTATACTGAACTGAAATTGTCAACCAGAATGTTCCACTCTGGGCTCTCTTTCACATATCTGAAGTGACAGAACTTCAGATATGTGAAATCTCACACACCCATCTGAATCTTATCTAGGTCACACCATCATTTATCCATTTAGGTCAGAGTTCTCAAACTCCTCAAGTATGCATAAGAATTATTAGGGCTATTTGTCGAAATGCAGATTTCCAGACGATATGGACAGAGATCCAATTTCAAATCCTGTCAACAAGTCCTGTTGACTCCCCCTCCAAAATATACTCTAAATCTTTTTCTTTCTTTCCTTCTCCACTCCTGCCACCCTAGTTTGAGCCATCATTTTTCACCCAGTCTACTGCAATAGTTTTAACTGAGCTCCCTGCTTATACCCTAGTCTACTACATTGCATTTCCCTCAGAACAGCTAGAGGTTTTTTGTCTAAGCCATAAATCAGACAATCTCACTCACCTATTGAAAGCCCTTCAGTGTCTTCCCGCACTCTGACTGAAGGCCACTCATGGTCTGGCCTTTCCTGCCTGCGTGCTGCAGCTTCCTTGCCTTCCTAAACATACATCCATTCCTGTTTTGTCCTGACTGTTCCCTTTGCCCCAGCTGCTCTCTCTCCAGATCGCCATGTTTCTCATTCAGGTCTCAGCTTAAATGCCAGGTACTTAGCAAAGCTTTCCATAACCATCAGTCACTCTAAAATCAAAATATCTTCTGTTACTTCCTACTTTAATTATACCATTCATCACTATCTGATACTTTGTTGTTTATGTATATAGGGCCAGTGGGTTTGTTTGTTTATTTGTTCTAGGTACTATAGAGCCATAACACTTAGGAATAACTGGCCCAGGCTTCTAGATAGTTAGAATTCAGCAGAATTTATAGAGTGAATTTAAATAGAATTTAAAGAGTGATGGGATGAGACAAGCACTAAAGTGGAATAGCATAACAGGAGTCAGCCCAACATGAAACTCACACATAGTCACAGCCACTCTCTGAAACCTCTTCCAAAAGCACCAGAGAAGAGACCACATTCCATCACAGTGTTTTCTCCAATGTTGAAAAGAATTGCTGTGTCCTAACCTGGGCCCTGAGGAAACTGCTGATGTGCCTTTGGAGCCATGTTGTATGAGAAAAGCATTCCATGCAGTAAGATGTGCAAACTCTCAGTAGCATGTGGGTAGCAGCCACAGGAGTAGCTCATGGAACCACGGACGGAAGGATTGTTGTCTCCTGCCACCATCCCGTGGGCATATGCTGGTTGAAGGGGTTCAGTGGGCAGTATTGCCTGCATCATTTAAATTGTCTTCTTTGCTTTTGTTTATTTCTCACTCTCTCAGAAAGAGGAAAGGATAGTAAAATAGAGAAGAGGGGACAATTTCAGACCAATAGTATGCAAAGGAAGAAAATAGATGAGAAAGGGAAGAGTATGAGTAATACTGTGAATAGAAAGGAAGATAGAAAGCTACAAAAGTGAAAAAGAAAATCTATAAGATCAGATTGCATTTAGCCAAAATGATAGGGAAATCAAAACAAGGAAAGATGCATAATTAGAATAATAAAAAGGTAAAGTTGTTATTAAAGAGTTCATCAGCCCAGCTGGTGTGGCTCGGTGGTTGAGTGTCCACCCATGAACCAGGAGGTTAGGGTTCGATTCCCAGTCAGGGCACATACCCAGGTTGTGGATTCGATCCCCAGTAGGGGGCATGCAGAAGGCAGCCGATCAGTGATTCTCTCTCATCATTGATGTTTCTATCTCTCCCTCCCCCTCTCCCTTTCTATCTGAAATCAATAAAAACATAACAAAAAATTAATGAGTTTATTACCTTCTCTTGCTCTCCTTTTAGCTTTACATGCCGCTGCCCTTTCTGGCCATGTCAGCACCGTGAAGCTCTTATTGGAAAATAATGCTCAAGTAGATGCTACTGATGTCATGAAACATACTCCTCTTTTCCGAGCCTGTGAGATGGGACACAAAGATGTGATTCAGACCCTTATTAAAGGTTAGTTATTAACAGTGCTCCTAAATGGGGACATCTATAATAGTGTCAACAATAACAAAAACAAAGAATCATTCTCAAAATATAGGAATTCTTGCATTCACCATTTGAAATACACAGCCTTACATTGGAGAGCCGCCTGGGTAGAGGATAGAGGGTAGAGCACCCACGTGGCATCAAGAAACACAAGGGCCTACCTTCACCTATTGGTAGTTGTGTGATTTTGGCAGTTACTTCACCTGCCTGATCCTGTTTTATTTTCTATAAAAGGGAAATGAGCCCTAACCGGTTTGGCTCAGTGGATAGAGCGTCGGCCTGCGGACTCGAGGGTCCCAGGTTCGATTCTGGTCAAGGGCATGTACCTTGGTTGTGGGCACATCCCCAGTTGGAGGTGTGGAGGAGGCAGCTGATCGATGTTTCTAACTCTCTATCCCTCTCCCTTCCTCTCTGTAAAAAATCAATAAAATATATTTTTTTAAAAAAAGGGAAATGATGCCAAACATACCAATGTATATAGGCTTAGTGTAAACATCTGAAGTAGATAATATATGTGGAAGCATTTTGCTAAGCATAAAGCATGTAAGGGTCTGTTTGTTCTCTATGATAGTAATTTTCGTTATATTCTTGCTTTTGCAGGGGGAGCAAGGGTAGATCTAGTTGACCAGGATGGACATTCTCTTCTTCATTGGGCAGCGCTGGGAGGAAATGCCGATGTTTGCCAGATATTGATAGAAAATAAGATCAATCCAAATGTGCAAGATTACGCAGGAAGAACCCCTCTGCAGTGTGCTGCGTATGGGGGATACATCAACTGCATGGCAGTGCTCATGGAGAATAATGCAGACCCTAACATTCAAGACAAAGAGGTAGAAAGGCTGGGTCTTTTCTATATTGTCTGCTCCAAAGTGTTTAGAGTATTTTTTTCTTTGTTCACTGAAATTAACTAAAATAACAATTTGCCAAATGAAGAGATCCCCCACAAATCTGCTAATTAAAAATGATTTTTATTTGCCCATGCTCTATTCCAGTCCTTGCCCATATCCTATATAATAAAAGGGTAATATGCAAATTGACCCTAATGGCAGAACGACAAGAACGACTGCTAGACAGTCACTATTAGGCGCGCTGACCATCTCTTGGTCCCTTTCCCTGGCCAGCAGGCTCTGATCGCCTGATGGCCACCCGTGGCAGGGGTAGGGCCAGCGAGCATGTGGGAATAGCCGACCACTCGGTCAGTCCCTTCCCCCGGCCATCAGGCACCGATCACCTGATGGAGAACAGGGAACCAGGAGTGGGTGGCAGTGGGGGGCAGGGTCAGCTGTGGGCAGCTGGGGAAGATGGCCCTGATCACAGGCCAGGCCTAGGGACTGTACCCATGCATGAATTTCATGTGCTGGGCCTCTAGTACCTATATAATTTAACAGTCATAATGGGAGTAACTCTATAACTTTGTAAAATATATATACACTAGTGGCCCAGTGCATGGATTCATGCACATTGAAAGGAAATTAATTAGAAGAAATATTTTAATAACATAACCCCCGATGAATGTGAAATCACATGGCCCCATGAGGAATTGGGCTCCCTCCTCTTTGGTTCCAGGGTGTGTCACCCAAAAACCACTGCTGCCAAGTCACCATAGCTCACCAGCACCTGCATTAAATATCTGCCCCCTTGTTATCAATGTGTGTCGTATGTACCTGCCAGTCGGATGGTCAGACAGTCAAATGGTCATTTAGCCTTTTATATATATAGATGGTATATGGTTATGTATATATATAAATATATATGATGTGATTTTATACACCACATTTGGTTTTGTTCACTTAAAATTACCACCAATATTTTCTTTTTTGGTTTATGCTGGTAATCTTTTTCATAATCATGGATGTTTAATATTCCAAAGTTCTAAGAATTCTAAGAGTTCAATCCTCACATAAATTCTATAGAGTAGTTACTATTATTATCTCCATTTTGCTGATGAGGAAATTAAAGCTCATGGAGCCTAAATAATTACCCTAAGGGGGCTACAGTGACAGGTTGGAGGAGGTCAGAGTCCAAACTATGCCTGTTACCCAGATTTTAGAATTAAATAGGTAACTTCCTATTGCTGGACACATTTTCTTTATTACAGATCATGTTTCATTAATCATCTTTGTACATTTAATTTTATTTATATTATTACCTTGGAATAATTTCCCCTGAGATTATTGAATCAAAGAATGAATGGTATAGGAATGCTTATGGTCTGATATATACCATTGAACTGATTTCTAAAGCATGTGCGTTAATCTATGCTTATCCCAGCTGTGTAGTAATATATTGCTTTCTCTCAATTTAGTCAATATTGACTTTTTGCTACTTTAATTACTTCAACTTATTAAATATCCTAGTATATTATGTTTTCCAAGTCAGAAAATGTATGTTCTATTAATTCCTTAAATATTTATCAGGATTGTTACTATATAAAATTAACATTATGAAAAAATATAAATATGGTCCTTATACCTAAGTTATTAGAAATACATCTTTTATAATTTGCTATACCTTTTGCATTTTTTACAAGTTGCCAGTTTCTTACATAAGTACTATATTAATCTACTTTCCAGTTCTATTTTTATATCTAGTATTTTTATGTGTACTATTTTGGATTATCTACATAACAATCATGCTGTATGTGAGTAATAACATTTTTCTTTCTTCCTTTCCAGTCCTTACACCTTTTACTTCTTGTCTTAAATTATTGAACTACCTAGGACCTCCAATATAATGTTGAATGGAATTGGTGATAGTTGACATTCTTAACTCATTCTAGTTTCTCAAGGACAAAGTTTTACACATTTTACCACTGAATATGATATTTAAGTTCTCTTACATTTCTAGTTGCTAAGAGTTTTTTAAAAATCACAAATAGCTGTTTAATTTCCGTCATGCTATTTCTGCATCTATCAACATGATAGTATTATTCCCCTTTTGCTAATAGGATGAATTACATTGATTGATTGCATTGTTTTTTTTCAGATGCTAACGCCACTTATGATATATTTATAAAATGTATATATTAGTGGATTTTACTTGCTAATATTTTGAGATTTTTGCATCTATGTTCATGAGAGAGTTTGACCAATTTTTCTTCCTTGTAGTATACTTCTCAGGTTTCAGTAGCAGGGTTATGCTGACCTTATAAAAAGAGTTAGGAAGTAGTACCTCTTTTCTTATTCTCCTAATGAATTTGTGTAAGACTGGTCTTACTTCTTTAAATGACGCCACATAATGGAGTGATAATTTTGGTCATTTGGTTATGATACCATCCTTTTCTCCACTGTATACTTAATATTTTTCCCTATTGTAGTTAAGTAATTTGAGGAGAGAATTGTTTATTTTTGGAGTTGATGTAATTAACTGTGTGTCCAAAAATACCTGCTCCAAATGTACTTGATTTTTGCTCGTGCTTGTAGGGAAGAACAGCTTTGCACTGGTCCTGTAACAATGGATACCTTGATGCCATTAAATTACTGCTAGACTTCGCTGCTTTCCCCAATCAGATGGAAAACAATGAGGAGAGGTGAGTCAGCTGTTGGTAAAAAGAATGTATTGTTGTTCATATCACATCCTTTCTGCCAGATTTTTTAAATCTCAAAATTAGGTACTGGTTCAGATATAATAAGTATACTCACAAGGAAACACTACATTAAGAAATCTTGAACCAGAAAAAAAAAGAGCAAGAATTCTATGCCGTATCAACTTAGAATCTCTGGATTTACAGCTATTCAGACGGTAGATATCACCTAGGGTCAGCTCACAGATGAGGAAAAACATGCCTTCTTCTGGCTGGTGGCTAGCATAAAGACAGGGGGTCCTGACTGACCAGGACTGGGGATTCGGTTAGGCCAGTGGCACGTGTTATATATCAAGAAGTTTCTCTTGATGAGAGGATATTATCAGTTAGTAGACAAAGGTGCCACCATGTAGCATGAAAAAATGAGAAGCTAAGCTGAAAGTTCAGGATTTTAGTCTCAATACAGAATTCTTGAATAATATGAGACTCACAGAATTAGGCTGGGGTTGTTCCCCCAGGACTCAGGCCTAATAAAAAGGACCAGACACAGTGTGAAACCTAAGCAGAGAGATTCGTGATGGTGTTGGATCTAGAGTCTAGTAATTTGTAGGTAACAACTAAGTTTATCATCAGACATCCATACCTGAACTCCCCATCGAGGTCTGTGCTTCAGATTTCATTGTTTGTGGCTGCTCTAGCTAGAGTGGCCCTTGCTATAACACCATCCCTACCCTCTTAGCACCACTACCAGTCCTTCCTTTCTGTCATGGACACTTTGAAGAGAAGGAAGGACTTTCTCTAGGGCAGCTGTCTAAGCGGAATCGTGTCCCTCCGGTCTGGGGCCAGCCCCGTCATCTTCTCCACCTCTCTCAGAACATTTCCCCATAGTCATATCCTCCATCCAATATCTTCCAACTCTTTCTCTGCAACCAAAGTCTTCCTTCTCACAGACTGTCTTCACTGCCTCCATTTCTTCATGCTCACCATTCATGCCATTGCAGTCTGGCTTCATCTCATGTCTCCTGAAATCTGTATTTTTTCCTCATTGAAAAGTGGTAGTTGTCTTTTCTGTCCATCTCATTGGCCTTTCTGCATCCTCCTCTGTTGCCTCCTCTTCTTTACCTTATTGAGACTATCTTCTCTAAGCTTCTGTGATGTTTATTTTCTCTTCTAATCATCTCTGCTCCTTCTTCATTTCGTTTCGGCTTCTCTTCTATTTTTTAATATAAACATTTTTCAAGGACTGGATCTCTTCTCTCAGCCTATCTCCTTTGGTGATCTGACCAACCATTGATGCTTCAGCAATCACCTGAGTCCTGCTGGGTTCTAAAACTATTTCAGACTCAAGATCTATCTTGCTTCATAGTCATCTCTTCAATGCCAGCATCATTGTCTAAATCAAGCTCACTTTGACTCTTTCTGGGACCTAGCTCTATGTCTCCTAGCTGTTTTCCCTCCTTTGACCTTTCCTCATTCCATTCATCGGCTTCCAAAGTAGCCTTGCTAACTCACATTCTAATGTAATTGTTAATCATGTCATTCCTCTGTTCAAATGCCATCTCATCTAGAGGTTGTTCTGATCCCATAGTCATGTGTCCCAAACTTCATTCTGCCCTACACTGTATTTTTACAGCAGTTGGCATATTTCACTTTATATTATAACTAGAGGCCCGGTGCACAAAAATGTGTGCACTTGGGAGGGGTCCCTCAGCCTGGCCTGTGCCCTCTCTCAGTCTGGGACCCCTGGGGGGATGTCCACCTGCTGGCTTATGCCCACTCCCTGGAGGATCAGGCCTTGGGGGATGTCCACTTGCCAGCTGGGAGCAGGCCTAAGCTGCAGTCGGACATCCTTAGCACTGCTTGGCTTGTCAGCCTGGCTTGTGGCTGAGCAGAGCTCCCCCTGTGGGAGTGCACTGACCACCAGGGGCAGCTCCTGCATTGAGCGTCTGCCCCCTGGTGGTCAGTGTGTGTCATAGTGACCAGTCATTCCCAGTTGTTCTGCTGTTAGGGTCAATTTGCATATTACCCTTTTATTATATAGGATTTTGTATACTTCATCTTCCCTGTTAGCAGAGAACTCCTAAGGATCATGGTCATCTCTGTACAGTGTACAGTGCTTTTTATGAAGTGGATGCTCAGTAAATAAGTATTGGTTGTCAAGTTGGTATTGTCAGGATCTTAGTAAGCATTGCTCTGCTTTATACCTGCATTAGAAACTTCTGGAATTCTTAGAGCATATGACGAATTAGATAAAACAGACTAGTATGTCTTACTTTAGGAGAAATTATATAAAGAACACAATCTCTCTATTATAGTCATATGTTGATAACTACAAAACAAAAAATATTTTAAGATGTGGGTTGGGCATTTAAAGAAGCTGGAAGCCCAGTGCAGTCCTCAAGGCTGAGGTTGTGACAATGAAAACAAATGTGTGAGAGGGATGATTTCTCCCTCTGAAGTCCTAAAACCACCAAAGGGAAGGTTTAAAAATCCTAAAAATTAGTGATGTTTTACTTCTGTAAAGCATTTTCTTCTATTACAGTGTTTACCACATGCCTATTATTTTTTAGGAAACAGTAAAAAACCATTTTGTTTGCAATTCATTTCCCATTTATATGTGAAGCATTGAATTCCAGACCTAAGTAAGCCTATGAAGTAAGGTGCTTACTGCCTCCTGGAGAAAGAATAGGTTAATTACAGACCAAAAGACCATAGGAAAAGCCCGCCTAACTGAACTTGCCAATCTATAAATGAGAAGAGACAGTGGCAATATTCCAGGCCCCTTTAATGTTTCATCAGCAATGCACCTTGATGTACAAGTGTCAGAACTTGGCACTGCCTTTTATGTTTATTGACATTTTAGTTTAGGCATTCTGCTCATCCCAGCAGACCATTCCCACTTGGCAGGTCCAATTGTATCTTGTCTCATTTTTATCTTCATTGTTTCTTGCCTGGTTACCATCAGTGTGGGCCTAATTTTTACTTCTCATGCATTGACACTAACCCTTTGATGTACACTGCTTATACATAATTTTTTCCAGCTCCTGCTGGTGTTCAGTCAATAACTATCTGACAGCCACACTCTGATATTGATGGGAATATTCACAGCGCTTGAATGTTTCTAAATTGAATTGGGGGTGAAGAAAGATTCAATAGTAATAATCACAGTGTGGTCAGTATACAGACTTTCAATCTTAAAACCTTGCTAGGTATTTGGATTGTGTTTCTTTGAGCAAAAATTGACTAAGAATAAACAAGTTAGGGGATTTTTTTTTAAATTTTTTTTAGGAAATTGGGGGGAATTTGAATACGGAGTTGACATTGGATCTTACTAAGGAATTCCTGTTAATTTTGTTAATACAATAGTGATGTGGTTATGTTCATATTATTTATAGATGAATACTGAAATGCAAGGAAATGAAATGATAGAAATTCTGGGATGTGCTTTCAGAAACTTTAGCAAAAGTGAAAAGTTAGGGCTTGGATGAAGCAAATGTGGCAAGGATCTTGCTAATTGCTACATTTGGATGATGTGTGTGCAAAGCATTATGGTGTTATAACCTCTACTTTTAAGTTTGAGTTGTCTCCTAATAAAAATACACTTTTTCATAGTAAAAATATTAAATACAGTTGAAATGCACTTTCTATTCAGAAACTGCCTAAGAGGTCTAGTTCTTCCCACCTCCTTTTCACCTTGTCCTTCTATGGCTTACTGTGGCTATTAGATGAATTTTGAAGAGATTTTTTTTGTAATCATTGAATAGTTTTCTGTGTCTAGTGATAAGTGATTATGGTGTCACAAATCATACTGCAATGTATGTCCTGTAATAACAGTTTAGCCGATATGTATGAACTCCTTTGTGCCAGGCACAATGCCAGTCTTTATCTTTGTATTTTTTTTCCTCGTACCAAGTCTGTGATGAGGAAAGCTGGGGCTTAGAAACATCAAGTAAGTTGTCTAAGAAGTGACCGTTATCATCACCATTGTTGGGTGGTGGAATTTGGGGGTTGGGTTTTTTTTATTTCACTATTTTTATTTTTCACATTTTTTAAATCCTTAGATGTGTCCTTTTCATGAAGTAGGCATTTTTCTTTGAAAAAGGAAAGCATATCTGCCAAGATAGTAACAGTGGTTAATTGTGAGGGTGGTGATTTGGGTGCCTGTTTTCTTCCGTGTATTTATCTAATTTATTTTATATTTCCAAAAATAGGAAAAAGTGCTTTTAAAAGGAACTTGCCTAAAATCACACAGTTAGAGCCATTTGAAACACATAACTACATGACAATAATATTTATCCTTTCTAAATAACATATTTATAAAAAAAGGGGCTATATGTCCACTGTATAAAGTCTAAAAGGCATAAAAGGGTATTTAGTGAAAATCGAATGTCCCTCCTACGCTTGCCTCTGAGACGGTCGGTTTCTCTCTCTGGCATCAATGTCACCTTCCTTGGGAAACTTCTGGAGATATGTGTTATATAGGTGAACACACACACGGATAAATTCTTTCTTGTACAGTGGAGCACGCCATAATACTCTTCTGTTTCTTACTTTTTTCTTTTTTCATTTAATAAGAGATCCTGGAGATTGTCCTTATTTATTCATACATGCAGTAGTAGCTGCATTATACTGATGACTTGCATGGGTGACCTGTGCCTTATTTAACTGGTCCTCTATTGATGCATATTGAGGTTGTTTGCGTTCTTCTACTATTTCAAGCTGTGCTTCTGTGAATCTCCTTGCACATAAAGCAGCTCACAAAGGAGAGCAGATCTGGGGGATAAATGCCTGTATTTGAAATGGCTGTGTTGAAAGGCAGATACATAAATAATTCTGATAGGTATGCCAAATTGTTCTCCCTAAAGATTAAAGTAGTGTGTGAGAGATTGCCAGTACAGTAGGTTCTTAAACTTTCTGGTGTGTGCTAATCTAATTATGAAAATGCTCTTTCATATGAGTCTTAATTTGTATTTCTCTTAAATTAGTGAGATTGGACATATGTTTAGGAGCCATTAGTATTTCCTGTTATGGGAATGCTTTTACTTTTGTTTTTGCCCTGCAAAGTTTTATTTTGTGTGTGTGTGTGTGTGTGTGTTTATGTAGTTGGATTTATCAAGCATAAGGTTTCTGACTTTTGTACTTCTTTTTTTTTTAAAGACTTTCCTCTTCAATTTTTAAGAAATCTTCCGTAATTTTTATGGTATATTTATGACTCTTTTGTGTGTATATATATATTTAGATCTTTGCCTCATTCATCATTTATTTTAGAGTAAAATGTGATATAAGTATTTTTCCCTAGATGGCTACCCAGTTGTTTCAGCATTATTTAATAATTCATCCTTTCTCCAGCTAAAGAGCTATTCTTAGCATATACTAAATCTCTCCATTTGGAGGTATACTTTTAATTTCTTTTTTAAAATATGTTTTATTGATTTTTTTTTTTTTTTTTTAGAGAGAGAAAGGGAGAGAGAAACATCAATAAGAGAGAAGCATTGATCAGCTGCCGCCTGCATGCTCCCTACTGGGAATCTGGCTTACAACGCAGTCATGTGCCCTGACTTGGAATTAAACTGGTGACTTCTGGGTTCATAGGACAATAATCAATCAACATAGCCACACTGGCCAGGGCTATTTTGTATTTCATAAACACTCAAATTATGAATCTCACTGAATATTATTAACAGTCCTTTTTCAGATAGGAATGAGGAATTATTTGGAACACGAGAAAGAGGGAGAGGGATCATGTTCTCACAGCCCCCAATCTGTGAGCAAAACTCAAGAATTGATGTAATTAGCAGCACAGAGCACCTGACCCAGCTTCCCCCTTGCTCAGAGAACAGAAGGAGCTGCTTTGCCTGAGGAATGTTCCATGTCTTCGCATGTTTCCTTTTCCTGCTTGTATTATCAGTTAGCTGTACCCTGAATTACATTCTGACACTTCAAAAACTCTCCCTGCCTCAGATACACCCCCCTCGATTATGCATTGCTTGGTGAGCGCCACGAAGTGATCCAGTTCATGTTGGAGCATGGTGCCCTGTCCATCGCAGCCATCCAGGACATCGCTGCCTTCAAAATCCAAGCTGTGTACAAAGGCTACAAGGTCAGGAAAGCTTTTCGAGACCGCAAGAACCTCCTCATGAAGCATGAGCAGCTAAGGAAAGATGCTGCTGCCAAGTAAGTCCCAGCTGTTAGCGATGGGTGATGGGTTCTCACAACTCGGGTCAGGGCTGAAGGGGTGGAGAGGGAGTCGGAGAGAGAATCTGAAATAGCTTTGATTCCTGTGCCCAAGCCACCTTTCCCCTTCTGCTCACCAGTCCTTCGAAGGACTGAGGCTGAAATGAAGGACAAGGTCTAACCTCTGCGTGGTGGCTGTTCCTCCCAGTTTCCCGGGGAAGGAGTGCTCCCTCAGTGAGCTGCAAAGAGAAAGCTGGTCTTCTCGCCTCTCCTGCCTTTCCCAAAGAAACTTCCCCCAATGCCTGCCTACTTCCACTAGACTCATCGAGCTTTGATTTGATTAAAGCAACCAACTTGTATAAATAACTTGCTTCTTCCCCACCTATTCCTTGACAAATTTATACTAAATAATGTAATTTATTCAATAATCAGTGATTGAATAATACTGTACATATAAAACTTTTGGCTAGAGTCTACAGAGAAAATAGTAACTAAAAGGAAAATACTTGCTTCAAGAACCTCACACTTTTCTGGGTAATGATACAAAATGTGCAAAATAGTCATCGGTACACATTATACGTTGTGATTATCTTACCATAAGTGATAGATTTAGATTAGGCTTTGGTTTGCCTTTTATTTGATTTAAAATACCTGTGTTGGGTATTTTAAATAGCAGGAGGTATCACATTAGCAGGTATAGAGACCAAGACTTCTGATGATAAAGATGCGAACAATAGGCAAATTCCTGAGAGA
This sequence comes from Murina feae, assembly GCA_004026665.1. NCBI lineage: Eukaryota > Metazoa > Chordata > Mammalia > Chiroptera > Vespertilionidae > Murina > Murina feae. Next base: position 23,991 of record PVJC01005380.1, read on the forward strand.
CAACTTCCGGGCTGTGTCTTGAATGTTTCCAAACCTTGAATCATTCTAACTCCTAATTCTTTCCATACCTTGCCCACAAGGAGGAAACATACATGTAATAAATAGCAATTAAAAGTAATAATTGAAGGCAGAATAAACCCTGTCAGCAAGAAGTTAGATACCACCATGCACTGGGATACTCACCGTGAGACAGCCTTCGCCAGACAGGATTGACAGGAACACATTGTTTTCTGTGACTCTGAAGCTATCAGAGTAGGAGGCATCCTCAGAAACACTCCTTTACTTACTTGTTGGCCTCTTGATGAGGCCCCTGGCATCACATGTGCCAGAGAAGCCAGTATTAACCTAAAGCCTCTGCATGCCTGTTTCCAGCCTTCTTATCAAAGTCCTCTGCGTGTGAGTGACAACTGGAGGTAGCTAATACACGTGACAAATTATCCTGAAAGGCAAGTAAATATTCTCTACAAGAGATGGAATATTGTATTTCCTTCCACGGTATTTCCTTCCACTGGTGTTTCCATAAACTTGTCCTGGCACCTCTGTACCCTTCCCAGGAGTCCTAGCGGAAATCACCTTCCTTAAAGGATGGATGTGAAAGGAACTTGTTTAACTTACAGTGATTTTTTTTTAGGTTAGTTTTATTTTTTTTAATGTATTTTATTGATTTTTTACAGAGAAGAAGGGAGAGGGATAGAGAGTTAGAAACATCGATGAGAGAGAAATATCGATCAGCTGCCTCCTGCGCACCTCCCACTGGGGATGTGCCCGCAACCAAGGTACATGCCCTTGACAGGAAATGAACCGGGGACCCTTCAGTCAGCAGGCTGACGCTCTATCCACTGAGCCAAACCAGTCAGGGCAAACTTACAGTGATTTTTAATTTACTGATAGAGAAATTGGGAGAGACGTTTTAGTCATATTCTCTAAGGCGTGTTTTTTTTAAATACTTTTTAAAGAATACCTATAATCCATTCAAAAGCACTTTCTAACTCATACTGCTCCACCTGTGTTGTTGCCAAAATGGACATTACCATAAGAAGCACACCATTGAGTGCACACTAAATTAAGACCGTGTTTATGTGGATCACTCTTCTTCCCTGGAGTTTCCTTTTTGCCAGGTTTTTATTTCACTCTCTAATCATAGATCTCCTCTAACTTGTCGACTCTTCCTTCTCACATTTTTAAATTATAACCATCTCCACACTGAGGTCAGCCCTGTGAGCAAACTCCTTAGACCTCTACTCCTGCTATGCTTTTTTTTTATTATTGAAAATGTATCTACTTCTAAGACTTAAATTACTTCATCTCTGTAAATAACCCCTTAATCTGTCTCATATCTTGACCTCCTAGAACTCTAATCCCAGCTCATCAGTTGCCTCCTGGGCATCTCCACCTCACCGTCCTTTGGTTGCTGCCAGCATTTCCGATCACTGGACATTTCCATGTGTGTCCTGCTGTCACCAGCACTGCAGACCCACTGTGTGAAACCTGCAGTTCATCACCACAGCCTCTCGCCTCCTGACTTCCATGCTAGTGCAGCCACCACTGATTCTGTTCATTGCTCTTTTGAAATGCACTGTTATGTCTGTCCTTTTGCTTTCCTTCTCTGTCCCATTACTCAATACAAGCCCTTATTCTTGAATACCAGGCATGATGCTGTGTAAGACCTTCAACATTTTACTTCTGCTTGTATCTCGAAGTCTCATTTCTCTCTGCTGCTCCCACCCTTCCACACCTTCCACTTGAGGTCTCAGCCATCCTGAACTTTCTTTGCTTCCTGTCTTACCACTTTCTTTACTAACCACACTCTCTGGGAGACCTGAGCTGCCTCTGGCTAGTGTATGAGAGTGAGTATGCCTCTCAGAGTTACATAATCAAGTCCAGTTTAGGTCACCCCATTCAGACTCTCGTCATGCTGTAGTGCCCTCTACAGGAGGCTGTTCTGTGTCCACAGAAAGTCAAATGACAAGAAATTCTGTGCCTCCATGCAGTATATTCCATTAGTGGGCAGTTCTATCTGGCAGAAGTTTTTTTTCTACCTTTTGGTTTTGAGCTAAAGATAAAAGTCTAAATCCTCTCTATAAACCAACCTTCAGATCATTAAAAAAAAGTGTTCATGACACTCACACTCCTAACCTAGGTCTCCTTTTTGCCTCAAAGCAGATCCTCTTGCAGCCTGCTCCCCAGACATCTTCACTTTGTCAGTGCCTATCTCCGGGATGGACTTACAGGTCTGACTCTGCGGCTCATGCTGTGGTCTGACCCACGGGAAATCACTTCCATGATGCTCCTTCATGCCATTCCACTGCTCTGAGCCTCAGATTCCTAATAGTAAAATAAAAAGGACAGGCTTTGGGGCTCCATGAATTCCCTAAAACTCCACGAAGCGTTTCTTATGTCATGCGCACATGTGATTTCGAGGGAGAGTATCTCTACATTTTTATCACATTCTCAAACAAGGTCCATGAGTCACAGAGATTCTTAAAAATAGGACTAAATGATATCTGAGGTCCCTCCCAGCTCTAACATTCTATAAGTCAAAGGTTCTGAAACACATGGCATTTTCTTATTCCCTTGAGAGGAAGTCGGAGACCAAGTATTACTAGGGCTGTTACTGAGCGACAATGAAGAGATAGACTGTGGCAGGTCCCCTCCTTACAGTGCAGTGCCAACCGAAAGGTTAGCACTAAACCTTTTCTGTCTTGTGAGGTAATCAGCTTCCCCCACTGGAAATGTTCTAGCTGAAATTGAATTATCATCTCTGCAGGGTGATACATAAGGAATTTTAAAGTTATATAAAGAGCTGGTCTTGAAGGTTTCTTCTGAGTCAGACATTCTGTTGGAGGTAGGCTGCATGTCTTTGCTCATGCTCTTTCCTCTGCTGAAATAACCTCTGGCTTCCCTCCTCTCATTTTGACATTCTGTGGAGCCAGAATAGTAAATAGTCCCATATCCTCCACAGCTCTGTGTGGATACCTCTATTTTAGCACTCATCGCATCCAAAATTCACTGTCAGCAGGAGTGCCTGGATCAGGTTCCCCACTAGATTGTCAATTCTTGAGAGCAGGGACTGGGTTCTGTATGCATCTCTAGGGCCTAGAACACTTGATTGAACATTAATAATAAATGTTCAATAACTGACCCAACCTGGGTCTAGCCCAGGGGTGGGGAACATCCGGCCCATAGGCCATATGAGGCCCGAGAAGTCATTTGGTCTGGCCCTGCCAAAGCATTATGGGTGAGTTAATGAAATGTCTGACCAAATATGGCAGGCTCATTTTTAAATTGATCATTTTGTATGGCTCGCGGATAATGTTAGAAATATCCAAATGGCCCTTGGCAGAAAAAAGGTTCCCCACCCCAGGTCTAGACCTTACATAAGTAATTCATCATTCTAGGCCTTAGCTTCCCCTCTGTGCGTGGAGGCCTGGGCCAGAAGCTCTCTCCAGTCTCTCTCGGTTCTAGTCCAGGAACTCTCTGTAGTACTGCTTTCACTGGTGTGCCTTATTCAGGCAGCAAACACATTTACATACCATTTATCCCCACAACTCATGCTAGGCATGTATTTATGCATTTGATTTTCCAACTCCCTCCATATTTATTATAAGCAGATTACGTTTGACAGGTTTATGATTTTAAAAAGAACAGAAGAGCAAGGAGGCTTACCACTGCATACACTTGAGCATGAGACCCCACTCTGTGGCTTCCACAGAGACTTGTATTTGCCCAGTTTTGACAAGAAGTGATTTTCTATCGGATACTACATTCCATAAATATTCAGGTTTCCATTGCCATGAGTATAGGACCTAAGGGAGGTTTCAGAGATGTGATTCAAGTGGCTTCATGAAACAGGGATTAGTGAGGTTTCCATCGGGAGCATTTGCTAAAAATATCTTTATGCCCAGCCCTGTGGCTCTTAGACTTCACGTCACTCAGGCCACGCCCAGGTTTCTTCACTTCCAATCAGATCCAGTCACAGGGAAGCTTTTTCTAATAGCTTTACCTCTACATAAAAGTAATAATGATTACTTATATTTATACTGCTATAAGCTTGCAAAATTCTTACACATTAATTCACTAAATCTGTACAATAAACCAATAAAGTAGACGGGCAATCCTCCTTAATCTGATGTCATAGATGGGAAAATAACAGAGGTTAACTTGCCTAAAATCACATAGCTGGTCAGGGCAAAAGGTGGCACTTGAATCTCACTTCTACCCTGAGCCAGGTTCCTGCATTGTTTGCTTCAGACTTACGCTAGAGGCTGTCTCCCTTACTAGCACCGCACTGCTAGGCCACATGGAGCAGCTCTGGCTTCTTTTTTCTGACTTCCACCCATAAGTGTAACTTGGGGGGTGGCAGAAGCAGGCCCCCAAGTCAGCTTTTCTCCTAACCCAATGCCTATTCACCTGGGCCAGTGTTGTCTCCAGTGATTACAAGAGTGGTACCACGTCACCAGCATCAATTCTGCAACGTAGTTCAATAAAAATCTTCCTATTACTCTCACGGCAAACAGCAGAGCACACCAATACCGCCTACATCCTTGAGAAAGTTGAGAAAATTAGTTGGCCCCAAACCTATACCAGGGCTCTGAACAAGAATGGCATTAGGGCAGAGCTGGTTCAAGTCGGTCCAACAAGACACTCACTAGATCCCCCTTATCTGTGGGAACCATTTTAATCACATCTCTCAAAATTCTCTTAGGCCGTGTATTTATGCAAACTTGAATACTTGTTGAATAGAAAAGGCCTGCCTATTTCTGCAGTGTCCGATATAATTAATTTCTTTTGTCAAAACTTGGCAAACACAGCACTCTGGGAGCCATACAGTGGGGTAGGAAAAATGTCAGCTTCTGGGACTCAGACTCTCTAGGCCCAGAGTCGGGTCTATGCCATATTGTGAGGTTGCACCAAGTGCTGAGATGCTGGAGCTATTGGACATTCAAGTCGTTCTTGCCCTGACCTGGTTCTCTGCACATCAAGCAAGTTTTGATTCCTTAGTTTCTTATTGGCTTTTTTTTTTTTTTTTTCAATTGTCATCGAGGCTACTAATCTGTAGAAATTCCCATCACTGGTCTCAGGTCTGGTTTGAGGGGGGCAGGGTTCAGGGTGCATCTCTGCTCCACAGTAGTCCTTTGGAGGTTTGCAGCACCATGTGTTCTTGAAATCTTTTCTTCTCTGGATGAAACGGCTCCAGTTCCTTCAGCCCGTCACCTGGAGACCCTTTCCCCTCTGACGCACAGGACCCAAAGCAGATGTTGTCAGATCTCTGATTCCCAGTTGACGTGCTCACCTTGTCATACTGTGAGCCTCTGGGGAGCTGCAAAAATTGTTCTAGAAAAGACAGTACAAACCAGGCTAATTGGCAGCCCATCAAAAGCTACTGCCTAGCCATCTCCTTTAACAGAAAAAAGGAGAGAAAAATGTGACTGTTTTATACATTAAGATTCTGTCCTGCTAATACATTCCCTGCTAACATGTTACTTGCAGTGTCATGGACAGGACCCTTTTTTTCCTCTTTAAATTGTCGTATAAACTATAATAACATTAGTTCTTTTTCTGCTCTTTGTTTCCTGAACTTTATAAAAATAATTCAAGTTTATAGCATAGCCCACTGTGAAGATGAAAGATCTTTGGTATTCTATAATAAATTATTTGGAGGGAAAAATCACTTGAATTTCAGGGCCATTATTGAGCCTCAGAGTTTAGGACTAACAACCACGCTGGAAGCTAGTTTGAAAGGCTGTTAATGGTTACTTTGGTGTTAATATTAACAGGTTCTTTAAATGATCCAATTGATTTTTAGATGATGGAAGAAGAGTGAAATTTTAAAAAAAACAATGTTGTCACTGAGATGGATATTACAGGGACAAGTAGAGCAGCTGAGTTCTGTCTCAGTTCTGTGTATGGTTTATGGTGTGGCCTCGGTAAGTCACTTATCTTTCTGCCTCAGTTTCCTTGTATACCAAATAAGAGTGTCACCCTAAGTAACCTGAGGTGCCTTCAAACTCCTAGCTATAAGCAGTGATTCTGGACCTTTTCCCCCAAGATTAGACACATACATGTGGAATCATGTTCCATTCTCAGGAGCTGTCTCGTGTGTGTGTGTTGTTGCTTTTATTTTAAGGTATCAGTATAGATAAAATAGATGTAGCTTATGCGTAAGTCCCACCCCCCCCCCCTTTCACTGCAGTGATTATCACTTTTACATCAAGAACCATAGCTCTGGAGAACTTAGCCACTTGAAAGATTTTTAATTTTTTTTCATTTAAAAAATATTAATATATTAATAAACTGGGGGGGGTCCAGTTATATATTCTTATGACTATATTCTTTCTCCCAAATTTGCTATGTAATTATACCAAAATGAAAACACAACACCCTGCAAACATCCCCCTTCAAGAAGTCTTCAGAGAGCAGCACTCCCTTGCTTTCTGGGCATCGGGGCACTCTGAGAAGCTGAACCCCTGTTGTCTGGTGGCTGCCTGTGCTGCAGGCCACAATGGTCTGCAGTGACAAGGTCTGCCCAGGGGCTGAGTGCACAGTCAGTCCTTGCAATTGGAAAAGGCGAGCTGTTTGGTTCCTAAGAGAAACGACTGCTCGTATAATGAAATTTAATTTATCATCTCAAAGCTCCTCTTCATGGCAGTGAGACCCATGTCAGAAACTGGGAGCCTGTGTCTGTAGAGGATCCCATTCTCTTAGAGCAATTCTCTTCCTCAGTGCGAGTCGGAAGAGCAGCACTCCCTCTGCCTGTCAGGAGCAAGGCTGTTAGATCAGGTAGCAGCACCTCCCCCACCAGTGCTCCCACCTTCTGCACAGCAGCCCTCCCAGTCCCTGTGCACTGAAATGGCACCTGCTAGCATCCCCGAGAAGCTCGGGCTCAGAGGGCAGCATCCCGCTCGCCTGTCGCTTGCACTGCAGCGCACTCAAGTGTCAGCAGCTGGCAAAGCATGTGAGCCAGCAAGTCACATAGAAACATGGGAGCTGTACAGGGGTTAGCACGGCCCATCTGGCCACTTCTGTGGGAAGGGACTCGATGTGAAACTAGAAGATAAGCAAACTTGGACCCCAGATCAGAGGTCTCACCACCGGAAGAAAGGCCTTCAGAAGCTTACAAGGCTTTGTATCAAAGACCCAGAGAGCTATCATCGGGGGCTCCCTGTCCCTTGAGATCTGAATGAGCTCAGCTTCAAATTCCACAGTCTATGGAAATTTGAATTCTGTGGCTTCTTGGGGTCTCTGCCTCAGCTTGGCAGTTTATCAGGTTGATTATGAACAAGCATCTGTGAGCATGATAGACACAAACAAAAAGTTAGTGCTATTGAGGAAAATCACATTACCTACCCCATAATGCTCTATTTGACAGACCATACGAGACTTTCCTGTTCTCTTAACTTATGCTCTAGGACCAACAGCACCTGCAGAACCCGCTGCTTGTTAGAAATGCAGGAGTTTTCGCCCCACCCGACTTGCTAACTCAGGATTGAGACTTCGGCAGGATATCAGGAGATTCTGTTCACTCCAGTGTGAGGAGCACTGTCCTTTTCTGCCACCTCACCACAGGCCCAGGCCCTTGGCTCTGTGCGTACCCAGCCTCTCATCTTCTCTCCCTTCCTCCTCCTTCCCTCTCTCTTGTTCTCTCATCTCCTTCCTCCCTGTCAGGAGCTACGAACAAACTCTCTGTGTCTCTTCCCTGGAGCCTCAGAGCCAGTCACCACTTGGCTCTGAAGATCTCACCTTACCAGCCCTCAGTTCTGATCCCAACCTTAATCAAGCGTTTGTCTAAACCAGGTCCCCTTCTGAGAGGGACTCGCACACCAGCTACTTCGAGAAGAGCAATCTCTCCATCTCATTACAAAACATATCCCGGATTTTATAAAGATACCTGGTTTCCAAACAGAACCCTAAATGAGGTCAGGATTACAGCTATCATATAAGGGTAGACCTGGAGGAGCTGAGTCTTTCACAGGAAGGTGGCTCATTCCAGGTCATATTGTGGTTATTGGCAGAGGCAGGACCAGAAAAGGTCTTACACTTCCCGGGCAGGCTTCTCTCCCCTAATCACTCTCCTTTTAACTGGTCCTTCAAATGGTTACCAGATTCTCTTCCTGAGCAGTAACTGAATCATCTGAGCAGACAAATATACGTTGGATGCCTGCTGAGAGTAGCAAGCACTGTTCAAAGATCAGAAGAGGCTACACGGGCCCAGTTTCCCAATCAACTTGTCTTTGCCCCAACTGCTCCCTCGGACTGAAATTCTCACTCATTCCCACCTCCTGCCTGGCAAACTCCTACACATCTTTGAGAATCAACATTTGGGACCTTCTTCTGTGCAAGCACTATTATAACATTTCTCCTCTGTGTGTGGTCTTGCTTGTCGTAGCTGCTCCCGCTGAATAGAAGGGTCCTCAAGGGAGGGCTGAACTCTGCGCTCCTCATTACTGCCTCGTTGGTGCCCTGCACAAGGCAGGCTCGGAGAATGTACTTTCCTTCCTCCTCTCTTTCCCTTGGAAATCCCTACAAATGAATGGTGCCTGTCAAACAAATCCTGTTCTTACCTTGGCCCCTTTATCTTCAAGCACTTGGCCCCTTTTGGGATCTGGGCTGCTTCAAACCACCTGCCTCACTACTGCTCATTTCTAGACTCATCTTCCCTGGCCAGCCCTTCTGACCTAGTGCTATCTAAAGGGTCCAGTTTAGCCACCAGCTACTAGGACATGACTCTTTTTGGGTGCTATTTTATTTATTATGATTATGATTATTAAATTTATTGAGGGAATATTGCTTAATAACAACATATAAATTTCAGTTGTACATTGTAATTCAATGTCTACTGCATTGCACGCTCACCATCAAAAGTTGTTTCTTTCCATTACCATATATTTGACCCCTTTCTCATAGAAGAGCGGAGATATTTTTTTTAATTTTATTGTTTTTTTATAGAGAAGGAGGGAGAGGTATAGAGAGTTAGAAACATCGATGAGAGAGAAGCATCAATCAGCTGCCCCCTGCACACCCCCCACTGAGGACTTGCCTGCAACCAAGGTACATGCCCCTGACCGGAATCGAACCCGGGACCCATCAGTCCCCAGGCTGACACTCTATCCACCGAGCCAAACCAGCTAGGGCAGAAGAGCGGAGATATTTAAAAGTGAACGTTCGTAAAAGAAACCAATAAGCTTATGGACATTGGTCTCACAGGTGATTTTGTGAATTTGACTCCAAAGACTTTTTAAGAGTCATCCCATCTTGTGGGCTTCGTCTGCAAAAGAGTAGGTTTGACTCATTAGCCAGAGCTCTTAATGGCAGAGTTGTGATTCACAGGTGTGTTATGATCAGTTGCGAGGTGCTTTGAAATTTTTTCGTATGACCATTAAGGTCCACCAGTTGTCATTTTAATAGATAAAATTAAAGGTTATGTTATGACTGTCATTCTCAGTCGTGTTCTGATGCACTTTCTGGAACAGGAAAAAGGCTTGGGACACACACCTAGGGATTGTTCCTTGGTTGTCTGTCATGTGTCTCAACTGGCTGACCTACAAGATTCTTTTCAGCTCCATCATCTTATGAGCTGTAAAGCTCAGAGAAAAGACTGCTCTCAAAAGTGTGAATCTCCAAGTCCCTCCTATGATATGGTAGCTCCTCTTAGAATTTAAATCTCACTCAAGAACCCTTATGAGAGTAACTTAATTTTTTCCTCTTCCTCCTTGGCTTTGCTTCAGGAAGCGAGAGGAAGAAAACAAGCGAAGAGAATCAGAACAGCAGAAGGGAAGACTGAGTCCAGATTCCTGCAGGCCCCAGGCCCCTCCATGTCTGCCCAGCACCCAGGCTGAGCCCCACAGGCAGAGTGGGGCCCCCAGCAAACAGACTCCCACCAGCCATGCAGCCCAGAGTCCTGAGCAGAGAACCTGCAGAGAGTCTCCGGGCAGAGCACCCCCAGAGCAGCGCCTCTCCCCAGACTTGCAGGGAACAGACCCCAGAAAGCCAAATGGTAGGTGTATTGCCTTTGCCATCCGATGCCAACATGTGGACCGTGGTAGGTGTCATAGACCGTTTACAGTTAATGTACATAAGTCAGCACTGAAGCCTGCCATTTTTTTATTTACTTTCTATTTATTTATCCGTTCCCATTCCTGTTTCTCTTTTTTTCCCTTCCTGTGAGTTACTCAGACTTCCTTTAGGATTTCATCATGATTGATCTGTGTTTTTGAGTAGATCTCTCTAGTTTCTGCAGTAGTTGCTCTGAATATCACAATATACATTAGTGACATTACAGTCTTTGGTATCAGCATCTTACCATTGAATGAAATGTGAGGGCCTCACTTCCATTTAGGTACCTGTACCTTCCCCACCTTTCAATGTCTTTGCCTGGAATCAGATGGTTTTGTCGTTTTTGTTTCAATCATGAAATATAATTTATAAAACTCAGGAGGAAAAGGATAGTCTATTTTATGTACCCATATTTTTTTTCTGTTGATTTGTTTTTCTTCTTGGTGCTCCAAATTCCTTCTCTTATCATTTCCTTTGTTTAAAGAACTTTCTTTAGCCAATTTAAAGGTGGGTCTGCTGGCAACAAATCTTTTGAGTTTGCCTTTGAAAATGTCTTTATTTCATTCCTGAAGAGTTACTCATCCAGATACAGACCACAGTTGGCACTTCCTTGAGCGCTTGACAGTGTGCCCCTTCCTTCTGCCTTCCATGGTTTCGAATTGGCATTCCTCAGGAATGTTCCTGGTAGCAGGTCATTTCTCTCCGGCTGCTTTTGAGATTTTTCCTGTATTTTAGTTTTCAAGAGTTTATTATGATGTGCCTTGGCATGGGGTTTTGGAGCTTATCCTGTTTGGAATTTGTTGAGTGTGTTGGGATGCACAGGACCAACCCTAGGTTCATTAATTTTCTAGGAGAACACACAAGATTCAGCATATGATTGCACATGGCTGTGATTTATTATAACAAAAGAGTAGTACAAAGCAAAATCAGCAAAGAGAGCAAAGTCTGGAGGAAACCAGTGCAACTTCCAAGAGCCCTCCCCTGGAGGAGTCGCACAGGACACACTTACCTCCACCAGCAATGAGTTGTGACAACCGGTTAGGCAACATTTTCCACCAGAAGCAACCTAACCTAGGACTCCAAGATTCTTACCAGGGTCAGTCATGCAGGTACCCTCTGCTTAGCATGCACCAGAATCCAGACTCCCAGAAGGAAAGCAGGTATTCAGCATAAATTATATTATTTTCATAAAGCAATGTAAGCACATTGAGCCATTCTATGGTGCAGAAATCTAAGTGCAGATACCAACAAAGTGAAAAAAACAAATAATGTTAGTGTTATTATGAAAATAGTTTTGATGTTGTGGACCCGCAGGAAGGGTCTCTGGAATCTTGTGGTCACCTCATTCAGGGCTTGGACAAAATCTGTCTCTTAAACCTCCATTTTCTTAGCTGTAAAATGGGGGTTCACTCTCCTCCCTGCAGGGAAGTTATGAATAGAAATAAAAATGTGGAGTACTTGTTCAGGCCATGACCCATCACAGTAACTACCATCGTTAAGCCACACCACTGACCTAGCCAAGAACAATGACATGAAAGTATACGTGGAACCACAGACATTTCCAGCCTATCATTCCATAACCCACAGTGCATCAGTGATGCATGCACACCTTACAGAGGTTGTGAGCTCTGTTGTATGTTCGTTCATTTATTCATTCAGTTACCATTTACTAAACTCCATGATGTGACAGCCAGATTGACTTTTCTCAAGGTCTTTCTTAGCTGGGGGCCTTTGCAGGTAACAGCTGTGTCTAAAAGCTGTACCGTTTTAGATTAGCATTTCAATTTACAACATCCTACACTAGCGCAGTACCTGTGTAACTAAAGACGAACTGAGATGACACAAAGCTGGGCTTCAGTCCCAGCAAGAGTCAGCTTTCCACCAGTTCAACTATCTCCTAAGACAGACCCTTTCATGGTCGCAAAGAAGATGCTTCTCAGCTGGTTCTCATCCTCCAAACCTTGGGGCCGATTCCTCTGGGGATATGTACCTCCAACTGCCTCACTCATCTCTGCTGGTGTCCTGATTCTCTGGGGCTTGGCACAGTTATTTCTGCTGCTCTTTGGTGCCTTCAAACAGGTGGTTTGTAAGTGTTGGTGAGAATATGGATAAAGGAAACCCTTGTGCACTGTTGATGAGACTGTGAATTAGTACAGCCACTGTGGAAACAGTATGGAAGTTTCTAAAAAAATTAAAAATAGAAGTACCATATGACTGAGCAATTTTTACTTTTGGCCATTTATGTAAAAAAACACAAAACACTAATACAGAAAGACATATGCACCCCTATGTTCATTGCAGCATTATTTACAGTAGCCAAGATATGGAAACAACCTAAGTGTCCAACAATAGACAAATGGATAGAGAAGATGTGGTACATATGTACAATGGAATATTACTTGGCCATAAAAAGGATGGGATGGACCTAGAGGGAATTATGCTAAATCAAATAAGTCAGAGAAAGACAAATACCATATGATTTTATTTATATTTGAAATCTAAAAACATTTATAAATGAAAAACAAAACAGAAACAAACTCAAAGATACAGAGAACATTTTGGTGGTTGCCAGGTGGGAGAGGGGTTAAGAGGGTAGGCAAAAAAAGGAAAGGGATTAAGAAGTAAAAATTGTCAATTATAAAAAGTCACAGAGATGTAAAGTGCAGCATAAGGGACTATAGTCAATAATACTATAATAACTATATGTGGTGTCAGATGGGTATTAGACTTTATCAGGGTGATTACTTCATAAGTTATCTAAAATAACTAATCACTCTGTTTTATACCTGAAACCAATACAATATTATATATCAACTACAATTGAAATTTTAAAAACTATTTTATAAAATAGGTGATTTGTAATATTTTGTTCAACTTTTCTGCTGTCTTCAGTGGTGGGTATCCCTCAGTCCTGGCAATATAGAAGCAGAAGTCCCTTCCTTGCTTTTTATACTAAGGCTACATTTTCCATTTTAGGTGTTCTATTTAGTTCTTTTCATACATATCTATTCTTTTCTCATATTTAAATTTCTTTTGTTTACTCATTGTTCTCTCAGCCTTAGTTCTTGCTGATCTATTTGCTTTGTGTCTGCTGCTGTCATTCATGGCCGCTTGTTTCCTCATGCATTCTTTAATTTTGGATTGTGAAGTTATCAGAAGGACCCCTGTGCAGCCTGAGCTGAGGGCATGCCACACTAAAGGAATATTGTGTTTGCTGCTATGAATCATTTGTTTCTAAGGTATCACCATTGTGAGACCAGTTTTTCTATTAACTTTTTCTATTGGTCGAAAATAAGTGAATACCAAACCCATGTGAGGACCAGGACTTCGGTGTCAAATTCTCATGGGACACTTTCCTCACCCAGAACCCAGGCCAGACAAGCTTCCTGCACCTCCCCGTGCTGGCTCGCAGACGTCTTGTCTGGATTGATTTTTCCCAACAGGATGCACATCCAGAATCCCGGCTTCATGCAGGGTCCTGGTTTTAGTTAACTTTTTGCCTGCGCTTATCTCGATGTTAAAACATAATCAGGTATTTAATAAGACCAGCGCTGCTCACTCCACCCTACCACCTGCCCAAATCCATCATCCAGTGGTAAGCTCACACACTTACCACTCTGAGTTTCAGTTTTCTCTTTGTTTTTGGCTCCCAGAGATTACCTTTAGTTTCTTGAAGGCACTGTGATGCTTTTAAAAGAATGCTTCCTCTATTTTAATCAGAATTTCTAGGTACTTGTAGTGGGAAGGCTTTCAGGTTATCAAACTACTCTTGCTAGAAATAGAAGTTAACCTTTTTACTTATCATAATCACCACTATCAAGGTAATGCAATAGGCAGGGTCTGAATATTTGATGTATATAAATGCCCCACTATACAAGCTTTGAACCATAAATATTGTTTCCCCTTTGCCTTGTTTTCCCAAGAAATGTCCAGAGAACCTTCCAAAGGCCGGTCTGCCTGTGTCCACTTCAGCCCCGACGAAGGCAACGATGGAAACAGGTGTCCAGGAGTGGCCTCTGTTGAGAAGTCCAGAGGTGAGACAGTGGGCAAGCATCACTGTGACAAGGGGAAAGGCTTCATGAGGCAGCCCTCCTGTGTCAGGGCGGCTGGGCCTGAGGAGAAGGGAGAGGACCCCAGTGGGACAGCGGCCAGCCTTCCCCAGCAGGACGGCCACCGGAAGCCCGGCAGGCAGCATGACACAGCCCCCAAGGTCAAGTGTGCCTTCCAGAAAAGGCGCATTCAGGAGCTCCGAGGAGGAAGGTGCTCCCCAGCTGGTTCTAGCCGACCTGGCAGTGCCAAAGGGGAGGTGGTCCATGCCGGGCAGAGTCCTCTCCACCATCGGACACCAAGACACAAAGGGACACAGGACAAGCTCGAAGGAGAGAGCCGCTCAGATCTGCCCCGGAGGACAGAGGTGTTGCGACCAGGAGTCAGGAAGGCGGGGCCATCCACCCCGCCTGAGGACGCTCAGACACCTAAGGAGCCGGATCCAGCTCCAGGGCCCCTCTCTGGGCAGAGTGTGAATATCGATCTTCTCCCTGTCGAGCTGCGGCTGCAGATCATCCAGAGAGAAAGAAGCAGGAAAGAGCTGTTTCGCAAAAAGAACCAGGCGGCAGCAGTCATCCAGCGGGCCTGGAGAAGGTGAGGAGACCTCGCCTGTGGTTGTCCTACTCCCCTGCAACACCCATGCTTGCCGGTGTTTCCCCACGAATTCCGTGTGCTGGCGGGACAAAGCCAATTGTTGAGCCAACCCATGAAATTCACACGTGTAGACCCTAGTCATTTACATTGGATGCGCTATTTAGGTGTTTTTGCCAAGAAAGAGAGGAAAGCACCCAGGATTACCTGGTGTAAAGAAAAGAGTCCTCAGGGGAAGCTCTGACAAGTGGCCTGACCTTGGGCACATCACTTGGCCTCCCTGACCCTGTTTCCTCATCTGGAAGATAGGCTTTACCAGTGGCTGCACCTGTCCTGTTATATGACTGTGGAATGAGATAATACGTGCTTCATAAGTTCTAAACCACACACACAGGTGTTTTATTTTTCTTCTTTTTATGTCTTGACTATTCAGGAATTAGTCATACCTCAAATACCTAAACTAGGGCCTGAATATAGTCGATTCGGTGGCTGAAATTATAAAAACTTACGTTAGCGTCTCTCAAGCTCAGAATGCAGGGTGGTGCTGGTAGTACGGGTGGAGACTTCCTGAGTCAGATACCTCCAGGGAGTCCTTTGCTGCAGGTTTTGACATATTTTGGACTCTCCTTCATATTGCAGGCCCCACTGGGGCCCAGATCCTGCCTAGGTCTTACAGTGCTGGCCAGTGCCCAGGGAAGGGCTGGACCATCTCCCACAGGTGGGAGTCATGTGGCCTCCCTCTCCAGAGAGAGGAAGGTTGATGGAGGAACAAAGCAAGCAGAGCACTGTGAGCACAGGTGTGCCGCATATCAGCGTGCCTGTCAGGACATAAAAGGGCCCGAGCGCACCCACCCACCCATCCTTGGCAGAGGGAGGGCGGGGGCGGGGACTGGAATGGGGACGGGGAGGGGACGAGTAGTGAGGGAGAGCAATTATTGTGAGGTTCAGGCAGGGAGAGGCCTCAGGGTCTACCCAAGCGGCCTATCTAGAGCCCTTGCTTGCACAGCCTTTGCTATAATTCGGCCTTAATGTCTGCCCAAGCTCTGGGCTGTTTACAGGGTCATCTCCCAGCCACACCAGGGCTGAGCGTCCCCATTTTCCAGATGAGCAAATGGTCTTAGGAAATAGCTCGTCCAGGGGTGCAGATACAGCACTGGGGGCTGTGTCTGACTCGAGGCCAAGGGCTTTTCCCTTACTTTCTCAGGAAAAGTAGAGTTTGTGTGGTCACAGAAAGAAAGTAGAGGCAGGCCTGGTGCTCGGCATCTCAGCACAGGCTGGAGAAGGCTGCCTGCGGTGCTCACACTTGCCAAGGTCGTGTGGTTACAGGGATGTTGTTAATAGTTCTGGCCGTTGGCATTTAGCGGGCACTTGTGCCCGACACTGTGCTGAGCTTCACCTGTATGTTAGCTCAGTTAATCTTCACAATAACGCTGAGAGCAGGTCCTCCTCCCATCCCCGTTCCACAGAGGAGACACTGAGACAGCCAGGCCCTCAGCCCCAGTCTTAGGGCTTCAGGTGCCGGCTCGGGCTCAGTCTGCCTCTGAAGCCACAGGTGGGAGTGGGCCTCGCTCCCCTTTTTGGGAGCTCTGCCAGGACCTGCCCTGCTGCCATCTGAGCGGCACGTTTTATTAGGTATTTCAGCTGAAACCTGGGATCGAAACAAGCCAGTGAGGTTAACACCACGTCGTGCCCTCGGCTGCTCCCCCGCTGACATGCCTCCCTCAGGCTGGCTCCTGGCTCCTTTGAAGAGTTGGAAGCTGACAGGTCCTGTCAGTACGGGTCCACAGCAGCAAATGAGCTTTCAGTCATCACTCCAAGAACAAGGGGTGCATAGTCTGGACCCCCCTGGGGAGGCAGTTACACAGCCTCCCTGGCTGTGCCACTGTGCAGCCTGAGACCTGGGACATCAGCTCCCACAGGGCTCCTGGGAAGGTGCAGGCTGTGGGAAGCCGCATGTCGGGTGACAGTGAAAACACTCCCACTGATTCTGGGGTAGCCTTACACACCTTTCATGGTAAGGAGCCCTGCGGGTGGACCAGGAACCGGTGGACCGGGAACAGGGCTGGCACAGAGGCTCGGTCATTGCGGCTGCTGGTACAGGGGGCGGTGTGGAGGGAGAGAGGCAGGCTGCAGGGGGCGCTGGGATGGGGTGAGCAGGTCGAACCTCAGGGCCCGGAGGAAATGAAGCTTAGTCTCAATGAGATTTATTGCCAGTCAAGCCTTGACTATTTTAGAAATTGAAACCAGATCCTGGACAAGCTAAGCTGGGCTGGAAAGTTGCTGTGTAAAACACTCCTTTTCACGGCACCACGTGTGAAGCACCTCCGTCAGCTCTGCCAGCGTGTGCTGAGCTCCTCTCCAGCAAGGGCAGGCGGCCCAGGAGGGCCCTGAGCCTGGGGCTGAACAGGCGTGCACGTTCTCCTTGAGAATGGGACCACAGGGCCATGGGGCACAGCTCAGTCTCCATGCAGAGTAGATTGGGGGAAGCTGTGCCCCCTGAAGGCCGGAGCCCCTGCCGCTTCAGCCAACACCTGGGTTTCCCAGGAGCCCTCTGCCCGGAGCACAGAGGGTGTGGAGGCACTCGGCATCTCAAACAGAAGGAACTGACCTACTCCTGGTGCTGCCCCGTACCTGCAGCTTTTCTTTACCCCTGGCTTTTCGGACGTATGCTGCATCCTGTGGTAGAGGGACGGCACAGTTTGTCACTCCAGGTAAAGAAAGTCAGACCTGACTTTTTTAAGGTTTAAGGTGACCAGACGTCCCGCTTTTGGCGGGACAGTCCCGATTTTTAACAGTTTGTCCCGCGTCCCACGGCGTTTTTAAAAAGTCCCGATTACTCTTTGTAATAGTTTAAGTAATAAAAAAAAAAGAAACTCCCCCCCCACCCCACCCCCCACCCGTCAATGGTGTACCACTTTAAATCTGGTCACCTTACGTGTAGTTTGACTGAAATCAGCCTTTTAGGCCAGGAGGGAGGGGCTGCACGAGGTGCACCGCAAGGAGCTTTCAGGAGACTTGGGAAGGCTCTTTCCCTTTCGGTGTGCCTTGAAATCAGGCTGGGGCCTGCGCCTCGGCAGCACCCTGTGGCTCACAGGAGTAGTCAGTCAGCTATAGAGAAGGAAGACTTAGCAGCTTTCCCTGCGAGAGTCCAAAGCAGCTGTGTTCAATCTGAAGTTGGGAGCGCACGTGGTGAACAACGTCAGATAACACGACATAAATACAGCCATCACCTGCCTGCCCCAGCCTCTCACCCCACACTCTACCGATCTTAGAAAATACAGCTCTTCCCTGTGCCACGGTCTTAGGAACCAGTGTGGGTCCCCACCAAGAACAGCACAGACCGCAGTCCTCAGCCACAGTCGGCTGTTGGACCACAGAGCCGTCAGTTTGAATGTTGGTCTCTCCTGACTCCAGCTGTGGGGCCTCCTACAAGTTACTCAGCCTCCGCACCCCAGTTTGAGAGACATAATTGACATACAGCACTCTGTAAGTTTAAGGCGTAAAGTGTAACGACTCAACTTTCATATATTGTGGAATGATTACCACGGTAATGTTAGTTACATCTATCACCTCATTTTTTTTAATGGAAAAAGATTTTATTTCCTTGTGATGAGAACTCTGAACAACTTTCATATATTCCATAAAGCAGTGCTAGTTACCATGTTATACATTACAACCTCAGTACTTATAACTGGAAATGTGTACATTTTGACCATCTTCATCCCAGTTCCCGTCCCTCCACCCCCTTCCTCTGACAGCCACAAATCTGATCTCTTTTTCTATGAGTTTGACTGTCTTTGGTTTACTTTTAACCCTGCACAAGTGAGATAATATAGTACTTGTCTTTCTGTGTCTGATTTATGTCACTTAGCTTAATGTCCTTCAGTTTCATGCATGTTGTTGCAAATGGCAGGGTTTCTTTCTTTTTTATACCTGAATAATATTCCATTGTTTATATCACAACTTTTTCTTCATTCATGTGTCAGTGGACACTGGTTATTCCCATCGCCTGACTATTGTAATGCTCCTATGAACTTGGGGGTGTACATACCTCTTCAACATACTACTTTCATTTCCTTAGTTATATGCCCAGGGATGGGACTGCAAATCACATGGTAGCTCTATTTTTATCTTTTAGAGGAATCTCCATATTGTTTTCTGTAGATAGTTGTTGTACCAATTTATAATCTTACCTACAGTGCACGAGGGTTCCCTTCCTTCCACATCCCCGCCAGCATTCATCTGTCTTTTTGATGACTTTTATTTATTTTTATTTTTTGTCTGATTGCTGTGGCTAGGACTTCCAGAACTGTGTTGGATAAGGGTAGTGAGGGTAGGCATCCTTGTCGTGTTCCTGATATTAAAGGACATTTTTTCATTCTTTCAACATTGAGTGTGATGTTAACAATAGGCTTCTCATATATGGTCTTTATGATGTTGAGGTCCATTTCTTCTATACCTGATTTGTTAAGGGATTTTATCATACAGACATTCAGTGCTGTCAAATGCTTTGCGTCTTTTGTGATGATATTTTTTTAATTCTATTGTGATGTTTCACATTGATAGACTTATGTATGTTGAACCATCCTGCATCCCAGGGATAAACCCCATTTGACCAGGAGGAATGATCCCTTTAATGCAGGCATCCTCAAACTACGGCCCACGGGGCCACATTGCAGGTGTTTTTGCCGCCGCTGCCTGTCCTGCTTAAAATAAATTATGTGCAGTGTGCATAGGAATTTGTTCATAGTTTTTTTAAAACTATAGTCCGGCCCTCCAACGGTCTGAGGGACAGTGAACTGGCCCCCCGTTTAAAAAGTTTGAAGACCCCTGCTTTAATGTATTTCTGAATTTGGTTTGCTGGTATTTTTTGAGAATTTTTTTATCTGTATTCATCAGGGATATTAGCTTCTTGTAGTGTCCTTTTTTGGATTTGATCTCAGGGTAATACTGGCCTCATGAAGTGAACTTGGGACTATTCCTGCCTCTGTGAACTTTTGGAAGATTTTGAGGATTGGCATTCATTATTGTTTAAGTGTTTAGTAAAATTCATCAGTGAAGCCATTTGGTCCTGGCTTTTCTTCATTAGGTTTTTTATTACTGGCTCAGTCTCTTTACTCATATTGGTCTTTTCAGATTCTCTATTTCTTCCTGATTCAGTCTTTATAGGTTGTCTACTTCTAAGAAGTTTTCTGTTTCTTCTAGGTTGTCCTGATTATTAGCATCTAGCTGTTTATAGTAACCTCTTATGATCCTTTGTATTTCTGTGGTATAAGTTATAATGTCATCTTTTTCATTTATAATTTTGTTGATTTGGATCTTCTTTTCCCCCCTGGTTATTCTAGCTAATGGTTTGTAAATTTTGTCTGTCTTTTCCTGTTATTTACTTTATTTCTGCTCTAATCTTTATTATTTCCTTCCTTCTGCTAACTTTGGGCTTAGTTTTTTCTGGGGTTTGGGAAGTTTGCAGCCATTATTGTTTTAAATATACTTTCTGTTCCTTTTGGAATTCCCATAGTAGTAGTATTTCTTTTCATTGTGTCCCATAAGTCCTGCAGGCTTTTCTTTACTCTTTATTTTTTCTCCTCTGACTGGATAATAATTTCAAATGTCCTGTCTTCTAGATGACTGCATGATCAAGTCTGCTTTCAGATTCTTAAATTTTAATTCAGTTCTCTATTGAATTTTTCAGTTCAGTCCTATTTTTTATGCTAGGATTTGTTTGATGCCTTTTTTGGTGGTCTCTATTTCTTTGTTGAATTTCTTTACATTTGGTTTATGCATTGGTCTTCCTAGCTTCCTAATTTCATTTAGTTGTCTGTGTACGGGGCACTGCTACTGTGTTTTGGGCAGGTTCAAGCCTTGGACTGAGTAGAGGGCACAGTTCTCTTGTTGCCACGTGCAAGTTCCAGCTGGAGGGCAGAGCCTTCCCAGCACAATTATAGCCAACAGCTAAGCTGTAAGCTTGAACCTGTGGTCTGAACACGTGGCCCCACGTGCCTGAGTGATAGAGTTCAGGTGCGTAGGATTGAAACCAGTGAGAATGTTGTAAACAACTTGATCGTGCCCTTTGCCTTGTGGCATCTGCTATAAAATAAAGACATGGCTTGTGGGCGTGGTCGTTGCCTCTCTCCACCAGAGGAGCAGTGTCCTACCGAGACCCAGCTTTCATTCTCATGTCTGTCTTTTCTTAATCCTTTCATCACCCCCACTCAGGTTCCCCTTGGCCGTGCCGGCGCAGCACATCTGTGTGATCTTGTAGTTCACTAAACTTCTTTTATATGATTCTGCATTTTTTGTCTGACAGTTAATAGATCTCCATTTCTTCAAGGTCAGTTATTGGAGTTTTTTTAGTTTCTTTTGGTGGTGTCTTGTTTACCTGATTTTTCCTGATTCTTGATTACTTAAGTTGGTATCTGCACTTTTGAGTAAGCAGTTTCCTATACAGATTTGCTTTGACAGAGAGTTCTTCACCAGTCAGCCCCGTTGAGTTTCTGGACATGTCTCCTGGTTAAGGTCTTAGGCAGCTAAAACTTCCTGTCTCTTTTTGGACAGGGCCATTGCCCAAGTCCTGAGGGGGAGAGGCATAGGTTAGCTAAGAACAGTTGGATAGGACTGCTGGCTTGGTTCTCTGCCCAAGCAATGCTATAGGATGAGCTCCATGGTTGCATGGGTTCCCTGGGCAGGCTTAGTCAGATGGGACTGGGTACTCTACTTAGCAGCGAAGCTTTTCTGCCTGGCAAGAAAGCAGAACAGCCCTCAGGGCCCGCACAGCTCAGTGTTTGGGTACTCAAATCAGGCAAGACTGTACACTGAACTCCCCGGCCAGCCATGGCCACTGGTCTTCGTCTGCCGAGGGAGAGAGCCACAGGCTGTGCTGTTTGCTCAAGTACCACTGTCCGGGTTGTTGGATAGGCTATGCAGGCTCCTCTGTGCTCTGGTAGGGCAGGCTGTATTCAGCAATGGCCAGGCTATAAAGTACTTTCCCTGCCAGGCATAGTGGGAGAACTGATCTCCAAGGACAGCAAGGCTTTGTTTGTGACCTTGATTCAAGCCGACCTGCTCCCCAAGTTCCCTGGAGGAATGATGCTATTGGCCTGGCTCTGCAGATGATCAGCTCTGCCTGCCATACTCTGAGTGCTGCTGGGCTATGCAGCTTCCAGGTGGTCTGCCCACCATCTCTGATAGGCAGGGGCCAGGAGCTATAATCAGCAGTGAGTGCAGCTATTAACTGCCGGGGTGAGGTCAAACTAGGTTCCAGCAACTCTTTAAGGGCCTGAATCATATACTGAGTTCTCTGGTCAGACTGTGCCACCATCTTGGCTCTTTAGATAAGCAAAGGCACCGATTGGGACTACTACTTGGATGCTGTAGGTAGGAATTCAGCCTGCAAAGATCTATGTGCTGGTTGTTTTAAGTCCCTCCCCTATTCCATGTCACAGATTCCCCCGCACTCTTCTTGGGGAAAGACAAGAATGAGGGCTCCCAAGAAGCAACCCACAATGCTGGGGAGCTGGATTTCTTCTCTGGCTTCTCTTCCTAATGGAGGAGCTGTAGGCTCAAGGTAGAGCTGTAGGCTCTCAGCATGAGCTGCACTGAGCAGGGGGAAAGGGTAATGCTGTCATGTAACACTCCTCTTACCCTTTTAATAATGGGGTCCATTTTGGTCTCGGTGGTGCAGGGGGTTCTTCAGCCTCTAGATCCTAGAAATCCTGTATTGTAAGATTTTCTTTGTGGTCTCTTACCCATGAATAGTTCTTGTTCTTTTGATGAGGGAGCATGAAGTCAGGAATGACCTATGTCACCTCATCCAGCCTTTATCAGACTCATAACATCTGCCTCACAAATTCAGTTTCAGCCTTCATCATAGGGAGAGTGCCTAGTATACAACAGGTCCTGAACAAACGTTGGCTTTTTCCCATGTAGCCCAGCCTTCCAATATCATTCCCTCACTAAATACACAAGACACATCTCCTTACTTTCCTGTACAATGCTCGTATCTCTCTGCTCATGCCAGTTCTGCTGCCTAGAATGCCCTTTTCTAAGTTCCTACTCATCCTTTCAAAATCCACCACAGCCAAACCACTAATTATCCGTCCCACATCTGTCTCATGCCATCCAGCTCCTTGCTCTCAGTACCTCTGGCCTGTCCCATCTTGAAGGCAAGGACTCACTGCTTCTTAATTCAGGAACTAAATATTTAATGGGAAAAGGCAGAATTCAACACTACATACTGCTACTGAAATTAGGAATGAGAGCTTGAAAGCTCTCCCAAGTTCAACAAATACTATTCCTATAGCTTCTAGGAGCCTTAAAGAAATGATTTTCTCAATACTGATCTTGAAGCCTCTCCCTTCTCTGGTCCCACCAGCTACCAGCTCAGGAAGCACCTGTCCCACCTTCTGCATAAGCAGCAGCATGGAGCCAGAGATGTGGACAGATGGAACCAAGAATGCATGGCACTGCTCCTCCAGGTTTGGAGGAAGGAACTGGAACTAAAACCCTCAAAAGCCACTGCAGTAAGCAGGACCACCAGGAATCCATCCAAAAGCAGTTCTGGCACAAAGTCCACCAGGCACTCGGTGCTCAAGCAAATCTACGGTAACTATCTTTCTAGGCACTTCGTAGTTTACAGAAGTCTGAAATGGGGCTTAATTGCATTGGGCAAACCTCCATTCAGGTAGAAACTTTATTATATTTCCAGTCACCAAGAGAATCTCAGCACATTTAGTGCCATCCTTCCAGAAACTCTGGATCAGAGTTGGTTCGAGATGAGGCATTCTGACATACAAGCTCAGAGAGCCTTCTAGCCAAAAGATCTGCTGGGTTTCGTAACTAAAGCCTTACCAGTGTAACCTCTTCAGGGCACTACTTGGTCTCCCCCTTACATTACCAATTAGGAGGACTCCAAGCACCTGCCTGCCTCACTTTGACCTTTCCTGTGCTGAGAAAATACAGGGCTGCCTACCTGGGAATGTCCCAAACCCAAGCATTATAGTAAATACTTGTTTAGCAGACAAACTGCTGCAAATTAAAACATTTTCAGATCTGTAAACAGCCCATCAAAATAAACTCAGCAAAGAACAAGCCTGACTAGCTCCCCAGCAGGGGAAAGGAAAAAAAACGGAGCCACAGCGCCTTTAGCATCTCTGGCTCAGGCAGCAAAATCTCAGAACTCGCCCCTGGCCTACTGGTATTCCACAACATACTTAAGTCTTGCAAGCTCAAGTCTTTGCTCAAGAAATTCAGAACTTGGTCAGGCCACAGCTGTCATTGTTGAGACAGACTATCATTGTTGATTGATTGCAGGTTGCTCTCAAGAAGGGAAAGTACATCATCCCACAAAATCTTCCAAAGCCCATTCTGTGCTGCGTCTCAACTCAGGTAAGGCAGCCACTGCACTAGCAAAGTATATTGGGAAAACCGTGTGGGGGAGCACTTTCCTTTCTCGTTTCATCCCCAAAGACAGAAGACTAATGCCGGGGGTTTCCATGGTCATTTGATTTCAAGTAGAAACGTTTTTTCATCCCCCTATCATGGAATTATTACTGCAGCCTCTATCTCCATAGGAGGCAAGTTATTTTTATAACCAAAACTATTGTTAAAATTACCTCCAGTAGAAAAAATAAACTGCAGCTGCTATTGATCACCTGTACTTACTCGTTCACATAAAGGAAGGAGGAAGTGAAAATACTGTTGTTCTTCAAAGTCAGACCTTGGGAGTTTTTGTTCCATTTTGGTTTCACATTAAGCTCCTCCACCTACTTCCTAAAGATGGGAAGAGGCCCTCAACCACAAATTCTGGCTTTTGCTTCTTAGGGCCTCACAGGAAGACATTCATATTTAATAGCATATCCAGTTCAGGCTCAGCTGTGCACTTCCACTCACAGGAGCAGCTCAGGAAACTTTTCAGCTGCAAAACAGGGTATTTTATTCAGGGCCCTTTCATTCACACCAGCATTAAGTTTGGGTGATAAGTTCAGTGCTGTCAGTAGTTAATGCCAGGTCGGTGATTCTCGTGGGTGGCTGTGACAACACGCTGCCCCCATCCTCCCAATCCAGTCATCCTGCAGGACAGTGCAGCTGGGAAGGTGAACAATGACTGTCAGCATGAACTTTAACATTCATTTAGTTTTTGATAGAGGGAAAACTTGGAGGTAAGAGGAGAGTAATTACTGCCAAATCTTTAATAAGAAGAGTCAGGCAACTCATGTAATATAGGCAGGCTGATCAGGGAACGGTGGGTGGGGTAGTTAGAAACTTTCAAAGGAATTAAGGCCCAATCATCATTCTACGTAGAAAACAAACAAACAAAAACCCACTCGTTATACTGGAGTGAATTAAGGAGAGTTTCCACAACAGAACTGTCAGATTTAACTACCAGAGAAGTAGCAGTTAGATAAACATGTCTCAAGAGAAAAATCCAGTGCTATCAGAAATCTTTAAAAATGAAGGTATTAGTAGTACACAAGGTTTTTAAAGGACTCCCAGTGAAAGAATAGAATAGAGAAATGGAAAGAAATGCATAACCATTTCTTAGGACTTCATATGAACAGCTTGTACATAGAATTCAGACAGGTTTAAAAACAGGCAAGGACTGAAGGGAATCTTTTCCTAAGCCCAACCTTGGGCAACACAAGGTTTTATTAGGCGCACCCACCCTTGTCAACCATTTACCAGCAGATGCTCAGAGCTGCTGGGTACAGTTTAGCTGAAGCCTGTGTTTTATACAGAAAATGAGTCTATAAATTTCCTGAGATAGGTATGACTTGAACATACATTTAAGTTTCTGCAATGTGAAATCAGATATCAGACTGAACCAAAAAGAAGAAATCATTAATTTTGGTCTTCAAACCTTGACTAGAAATAGTTCATTCTTTACTTGAGGATTCCATCAGGTTATCTTCTGATTATGCTCAGTTCTGTTTTCTTTAGAAATTGCTTGGCACACTCTAGGGATTCAGGTAACTGAGTGGAGACCATTGCTCCCAACCTCTTACAGGAGCAGAAAGGGAACTGGATAGAGCAAAAGTAACAGCACCCAAAGGCTGTTTCTCTACGTGTTAGGGAGACAGTTCAACAATGCCTGTTCTCATCTTCCACACTCAGCCCTGCAAACCACCTTCCAAAGAAAGGCACATAAAGATCAGCGTGTGTGTGTGTGTGTGTGTGTGTGTGTGTGTGAGAGAGAGAGAGAGAGAGAGAGAGAGAGAGAGAGAGAGAATTTACGTAAATACAAACAGGCTCTCCCAAATTTGGGGGTCCAGCTCTTTAAAAATAAAACAACTCCCTTAAAAAAACCCATCCCACTAAATAGAATAACCATGGCTTAAGTGATTATTAGTGATGGTATCCCCTTGTATTAATGTAGAATATTCCTGCCCACGTGCAGCAGGATAGAGAGATGAAACCTCAAGACTTTCCAGTGGTTCTCAACCTTCCTAATGCCACGACCCTTTAAATACAGTTCCTCCTGTTGTGGTGACCACAACCATAAAATTATTTTCGTTGCTACTTCCTAACTGTAATTTTGCTACTATTATGAATCGTAATGTAAATATCTGACATGCAGAATGTATTTAGGCGACCCTTGTGAAGGGATTGTGACCCACAGGTTGAGAACCGCTGCTTTAGACAGTAAAGGCAGCCAAAAAACATGCCAGAGTTCCAAAGCTATCGTTCAACAGTAATCAAAACAGGACAGAAAAAGTAAGACGTGTGTGTATCACTTTTTAAAACTACTCACCTTTCATGTTTGCTTGTTTGTTCCACAGAAAGTTAGGGGCACATAGGATTATAGCCTCAGCAAGGTCCCTTAACCACCTGGGGCCTCAATATCCTTAACTGTTAAATGAGAGGGTTGAGTATACCACTAATTTTTCCAAGCAGGGTGACCTACAATTTTATAATTTCAAAGTCATATACAGACAGTCCCCGTGTTACATCGGATTCGATGTACGTCGTTTTGTGGTTACATTGCCATCTGCCATTTACAGGTATATTTTTAAAAAGTTTCATCATTTCCACGTATGTACATATGTGCTTTGTTTTTTATTATTTATCACAAGGTCAGGAATTATCTTTAAAAAGTTTTTTAGTGTTTCTCTTCATTACTGCTGTGTATGTGCTCCACGTGAGCGACGTAGGTGCTTATGTAGGTGAGTTCCGACTTAAGGCGAAAATAGCGTTGCGTCGTCGTACTGTAGGAACGGATCTCCGACGTAACCCAAGGACCTAGTGGAAAGGCCTAAAAACCCATTTCAAGTTTGATATGTCTATCAGCTATCATCTGAATAGTTTTCAAACCTATTTTCTAGAATGGACTATACCCAAGTGTGTGGCACATGGAGTTAAAAGATATGTACATGTATGTGTAAGTTTGTACCGTTTATTGGAGAGATGCACAGAGAGGAAGATACACAAGTTATTCCAGGCCGACTGAAGGCCTAGGTTCACACCGCCCCTCCCACTCACAGTTCTTCCTTGAGAGATGTCATGTATCTTTGAGATGATGGAAAATGTGAAGCTGATACATCATCTTGTCTCTACGACACACTGACCATCACCTTTTTTGGCACCATGTATAATCCAAAACTAAACCCTTTTTCTTACCTTCAACTTTAAATAACCTATTTACCTGTATTTAACAGTGAGCAACTTGCAGTGTATACACCTTCTTGAGAACAGTGGAAGATCAAAGAATTTTTCTTATAACCTACAATCAGCTACTCAATCAAAATACAAAACAAAGCCTCGACTGCCTATGGAGCAAGACCATGCCTGGGGTAACTGGAATAAGCTAGTGTAGAATTCTAATTATCTGTTGACTTTCTCTTACATCTTGGGAAAACTTCAATATCCATGCCTGAAGCCTTATTAGCCTGAACACGTGGGAAGAACTGAAAGAAAATGTCAGAATAATTTCTTTATGCTCTTACGCAGCATTGTTTGGATATTATCTCAACCTGTGCTGGGAAGACCAGGGTACACTATGCCTAATCAAAACTGTCTAGCTGTCTGCCTTCACCTGTCAGTGTGGCTAGAAAGGAGGATGTATAACTCTGTCAAGTCTAAGTAAAACTAAGAACATGAGCGCTGCTGGGTTGGGATTTCTGCCAGCCAGCTGGTGCAGGCCTGGTTTTCTGGCTTCAGTGAAGAACCTAAATGAGATGGCAAGAAGCCTGTCCTACAGCAACCACCTTCATTTCACTATTGTTCTGGAATCTAATACAACAAATTTCATTATAAATACTACATCCTATTATTCCCCTATCGGTTTTAAGTTTTAGACCAGAATCATTATCCAGCATTTGCTTTTAGAAATTATCTGTAAGATCACAATAGGTGCTCTGTTCACCTCTGTGACTCCTTACACATTTTACAGTCCTGTTAGCCTCTGAAGGCCAGACTGCTGCCACTTCCTCTGTGAACAGAGATGCTGGTATCACCGACACAAAAGAAATCAGCAGGGCAGGTGTACAGACCAGGCATTTATGCACCAGGTACCAATAAAGGCCTTAACATACCACTTGTATCTGCCTGACCCGCAGAGGTGAGCGATCATATCAAAATGTCATTCCTATTGATGGGAAACTGCTAGCTCTCTAAGAACACCTCGTTTAAACAAAATCTAGTGATTTGGGGATTTTTCACATATTTAGGGCAAAACTAATGTAGGAATGGAGACAGACATAAAGAGTGACATAGGAGGCTCAGATACTCTAGAACGCTTCCATTTTCTTAAGATTACTGTCACCATTATCCTGACAATAATAGGAAGCAACAAAGTATTAGTGTAATCTCGATTTTTTTTTTTAGTTTGCTAATTAAATTATTTCGTGATTAGAAAAATCAATAGATCATAGAACTCACAATATACCTGGTAATTTTTGGAGAACTATAATGTGGTAGAAAATCACTTTTAAAGTAGTTATCTCAGACCAACCACCATTTAGGTATAGGAAAACCCACAACAACTACCCTGTACTAAGGGCTACAAAACCTCTGCAAATAACACCGGAGTGAGAAACTCAACATCATGGATAAGAGTAACCACACCCAAACAAAACGAATGAGGTTTGCATGGATGGGATTTCAAAGATTTAGCTAATTTTTGGATAAATAGTAGATAGTACCATGTTATCACCCTATACTTTGTAAATATTTGGTTCCTATGAAATGTAAATATACTGCCACATATCATGTGCTAATCCAGGAAGCCAGCCTGCATTGTCTTCCTACCTTAGTGCAAAAGAATGTCCATAAGAACTTCTTTAAAAGTTCAGCTTTAATGACAAACATTTCTTACATCAGTCTCTTCAAAATTAGATGTGAATAAACAATTTTAAACAGGAAGTGCCATGCTGCCTCTTTCATATACTGTATTCAACACACTGGGCCCCTGAGGATGCCCAGTGATGTACACATTAAAGCAATAATGTAAGTCTGTAAGCCACTGCTCCTGAACACCTCCACTCTTCAATGTCTGCAGAGAAAAACAAGAGTAATTTGAGAAATCTACTACAATTGCTCTGCTCCCTCAAGTGCTTTTCACATCCAAACTTCTCAAGAGCCACTGCAACGGTATCCTCCTCTGTAATCACCACAGGAACTTACTGCAAAGGGGGACCTATTCATTAGGTGTTATCAGGTGGTGAAAATCCCTAGTTAACCCTTTCATATAAGCAATGTCAGTTTCTCATTTTGTTTGTTCCTTCCCACGGATGCTAAGGACTGATGAAATTTCATCACCCACCATCCCTACACTGGACTTCCTCCCTTTGGTATTCTGGTCTCTTGATCTTTGTCCAGAGCAGACTGTCATTTCTTCCTTATGGAGGTGGGTTGATTGTCCAACCTTCTATTTCTGAATTACTATTACATATACTAATCAATAACCCCCCCCAAAAAAACTCCCTAATTCTTCCAAACTAAAAACGCCAAAGGAATCTGATAACAGAACTGCCCCCACCCCTCAAAAATACACATACACAACTGAACACAAAGCTGAAGCCTACAACTTCCTTTCTCCAACTTCTTACTCTGTAGGGAACCAACTAGAAATTGACCTGAAGTTTATTCCTACTGAATAATTTCCTAATGACAGCTAACATTTGGTGAATAAATGTCAGCTACCTAAAAACTTAACTTGGCTAATCTCATTAATGGTCACCAAAACCCAACAAAATTACGTACTATTAGTCCCACTTCTACACCTAGGAAAACAAGCTTGGCTAGTTTTAAAAACAAAAAAACTTATCAAACGATCATAGTTAATCATCAGCCTCTATTCCATACAGGTAGTGATGACTCTGAGGCCTGTACCTTTTCCAACTAAGCTGCCTGCACCTTAATTCAGTTTGAGTATTTGAAGGCTTCTAGGGCCAATTTTGGGATTAAGGAAATCCCACAGGTTAAGTGACTATACTACAAGAGAAACCTGAATAAGTCACCACTGGGCTTGATTCCAGGAGTCTGGTCAATGCACAGGAACCCTGTGCACCCCATGCCTCGCCCGTGAATCCCTGATAGTACTAACAATACGAAACCTTTGTGCCATGCTCTCACCGTGATATTCTTGATGATCTGCTGCACCAAGATGGCATTGGTCAACATGTGAGTCCTGAGGGGTGCGTGCTGAAGCAGCAGGCGAAGCAGCTGGCCCACAACAGGCAGCTCCTCGGGAGCAGCTCTGCTCACCCGCAGGCTCTGCAGCATCAACCTGAGGACTCGAGGCAGGAGAGCCAGGACGGAGACACAGACCCCCCACAGCTTGTCCCTACAAGAAGCAACAAAAATGAGTCAGGGAGCCAACACATTCACAAGAGATTCGGCCTTTAAAGATCTTATACGCATGTATGCATTACCTATGGACATAGACAATAGGGTGACGAGGGCCTGGGGTGGGGTGGGAACCGGGTGGAGGAGAGCTATGGGGAGAAAAGGGAGGGACAGGGATATCTGTAATTATCTCAACAATAAAGATTAATGTAAAAAAAACCCCAAAAACTTCCTGCAATGAATTTTAATAGGCATACCAGTAAGAACATAGGCATGAAAACATTTTTTTTTAAATTACAGTGAGCCCTAACTGGTTTGGCTCAGTGGATAGAGCGTTGACCTGCAGACTAAAAGGTCCCAGGTTCGATTCCAGTCAAGGGCATGTACCTTGGTTGCAGGCACATCCCCAGTGGGGAGTATGCAGGAGGCAGCTGATCGATGTTTCTCTCTCATCGATGTTTCTATCCCTCTCCCTTCCTCTCTGTAAAAAATCAATAAAATATATTTTTTTAAAGTCTTAAAATTACAGTGAGATATTCCAAACTATCCTAGACGCTTTAGTCTGAATTTCATATGGGAACAAAAGTACTGACTAATTAAAACACTAGTATTGTAGAACAATTTCCTTAAGTTCAAGAATTTAAAATTCCACTCTGGCTATTTCTAATGAAGCCCAGAGTAAAATACAAAGGCTTGTCCTAGTAAACTCATCCTTCTAAAGGCAGCAAGGTTAATAAAGGAAGTTCTCAAAACACTTGTAATGCTATCTAACTTTTCAAATCTCTTGCTTAAAAGAAATTCTGAAAATGAAAAATTTTCAAACCACAAAGAAGATTCATGAAAGGACAAAGAAAAAGCTCTGGTGATAAAAGGAGACTTGACCTGGGGTAATGCACACACAATACAATATACAGATGATATATTGTAGAATTGTACACCTGAAATCTATATAATTTTATTAACCAATATCACCTCAATAAATTCAATATAAAAGAAAAAGAAAAAACTAGCTAGGTTTATACAAACTCTGAAAGAGCTTTTAGGATATTTCTAAAATCCCATTCTCTTTCACTCGCAATTTTTTTAAATTGATAGATGGGGAGAGTGGAACAGGTAAGAAAAAAATGTAAATTGAAGAATAAAAAATTATTACCTCTTTCTTAGATGCTCTGCTTCTCCTTTCTCTAAAGTGAGCAGGAAATACAGAAGACTATAGCAACAGGAAGCCAGAAACGGCAGCAGAGTCTCACTAAGTACACATGTATGATCCAGTAGCCTACAGATAACACCCAAAACACAGCCGGCGGTGCTGTCAGGAATTACAGTGAACCCAACCTAGGCAGAGGAAAATGAGATTAATGGCGTCAACAAAATAGCCCCTTCCCAGGATAAAACCAAATCCTATTAACTGGAGGGTTAACCTTACAACACTCCTACTGAAAACGAGTATGTACATAATGCATGCCACCTGCCACACCTTGAGGTCCCGTTTTCCTCGGAGAATTTAACTCTACATTAAATATATTGAAAAAAGCAAACTCAAAAAATACTAGTAACCCAATCCATTGCTTCCTCTCATGACAAAGTCTTCTAAAACTTTCCAGATATTACAATGTCTACTAATGGTTAGAAATACCATTATTTAAAAAAATTATTTCATGGATCCAAAGAAAATCTTGATACCAACAATCACACTTTCCTGATCTTTAGGGTTATCCAAACAGGAAAACACTAATATCTGGCACCAACCCCATGCCAGGTAATTAAGTAAACTGAAGAGAATTCACTTTGTTATTACCCTTCCCCTGTCCTTTGATTTAGCTCGTCATTCAGACATGACTAAGTAACAGAATCAAGAAACTACTAAACACTCAATAGCTACACTGCCCCAAACACCAGGTAAAGATCATGGAATCCTAATTCATTTGGATTCTACTCATAAACTGTAAGGTGGGCTCTAACTTGTAACTGTGTATATACATAATTTAAATCTCCTAGAAACTACCGTTGGATGATCATAAAAAAAGTTTACAGGCTCTGAGGTCTTAATCTTTCCATCAGGCTGTCTAAAAATACTGGCCTAGACTGACATGTTGAGCTTTTACGAGGATAATGAATATAGTCAACTGAGGGCATACATTTCTGGACCAGAGGTTTAAAAAACACAAGGTGGGGATCTTTGGAGACAAAAGGAATAAGGATTAAAAGTTGATAGCAGGCAGAAAAAAGGTAATGGGAATACAAAGCAGTAAGCAGTCTTCCAACTCAAGGGAAATAATATTTTAAAGGAAAGGAGGTGTGGATGTGCCTATAAAGTTATGCAAACCAAGTCTCTGGAAGATAAAATTTCAGATCTCTCCCTTGTACTATACTACATTCTTATAATAAAAAGCCAAAATTCAAAGTGTAATTGTTGAAGGAAATTAAAAGCAAAACCCAAGCATCCCTGATGTGAATTTTTATCGATGGGAACCAGAGACACTCACTGGCCAGAAGAAAAGTAAGTCTCATGGCTGAACTCACTGCCTCCAGTGACCAGGCCTTGAGCCAGTTAGGTGACTTCCCTATACTTTAGACCAAGCATGTCAAACATGTGGCCCGTAGGCCGTGAGTTTGACATGCTTGCTTTAGACCCCAAATGTTCTGGGTGAAATTAGATCCTCATCTGGATCCTGGATTCCCAATGCACTAACATCAGGTACATGTTAAAGCATTACAAGTCAGAAGGACCTGGAGCAGAATTTTAAGGTCTTTCATTGCACAGATGTAGAAACAGAAAGTAAGATCCTGGTATTAGGCAATTTTCCCAAGTTCAAAAATTAATTAGCAACAGTCAGGAAAAACAAGATTTCTCAGTTCTCGCCATAGCATTATGCTGTGACACGTTACTGAACTTAGGATTCTGGATTCTCACTCTCTCCTAGGCTATAATAAACCTTATCGTAATCAATGAATCTATATGCTTTTCTGTGTAACAGGAAAAAAAGTTTAAAAGTATATTTACCAAATGCTTACTGATGGCACTTTGTACGATGTCAAAGCTCTGGCTTCGGGCAGGGATAACCAACAGACTGTGACAAACTGTCTGTCATAAAAGAAGATAACCAGTAACCAAATTAGGACATTTTAGATCAGAAACAAGTTAAACCAATTTTTTTAACCTACTTGCTCTACATATTAATAAGAAATTTAACAAAAAATGACTCTGAAGATGCAAATGTCAAAGGTCAAACAAGCCTCATATATGGACTAATTTTCTAAATAATTCATTTTATGAAACATTTACTGAGTGCTGAGTTAGTCCTTTTAGGTGCCATGCACAAGAATGAAAGAGTAAAAAACTTCTCTCTCACAGCCCTGAAGTAGCTTATTTACCAAGACAGAGACTGTATTTCTGTTAAATGCTATCATGCAAAGAACTAAATAATTTTAACAAAAGACTGACAAAAGCCTTCCTCCACTTGGTGGAAAAATGTCATACAAAAACACTTAGAATCCAAATGTTAATACCCCCTTTAAATTAATTGTAACACTGCCTCCTAGTCTCCAAAGGAAAAGGACAACAGTTGATAGAAAAAAATATTAGAGGCATGAGAAATAAGCAGAGGGAAGGACAGCACTGAGTTCTGAGGCATTGTAACAAACCCCAAAATTTGATGACTATAGTGCCAACAATGAAACGTAAAAAAACCACAATGAGAGTCAGAGATGAGACTAGTGGAAAGAAAAACATCACTCTAGAAAGAGAATAATCTCACTACATTCAAGAGAACTGTCAATCACCCTTTAAAAGCCAACAGTTCTATGTATTACTTCTCTCTAAAACCTCTAATAGACTGAGACCACTCAAGAGTTTTCAAGTGGCAATATTTTATTTTTTATACCTGTAAGTAACAACATAAACAACATACTTCCAATGCCATCTTTCTACCACAAAATGAGCATAGTGAATATTTTCATTGCCAACAGGTAAATCAGGTTGCAAAGGCCTATTCAATAGTTAATGGCAACTTAGTCCCTTCTCTTCCGCCTCCCCTTCCCTTCAGTTCTAAAGCCACTGGGCAGGGTAACCATCAGCACTGAAGTGGGTGGAAGAATTGCAGTGGCCCAGACAGAGCAGGCTTTCCATGAATAAATAGAGGCAGACTGTCATGAGAGTTGGAGTTCAACTGGGGTAAGAAAGATGGCCTCAATGGGCCAGGGGTGGCACAAAAAGGAGACGGATTACAAACAGAAGAGATGAAAATTTATGTCCACACAAAAACCTACAAATGCATGTTTATAGCAGTTTTATGCATAATTGCCAAAATCCAGAAGCAAGCAAGATGTCCCACAGTAGGTGAATGGATTAAAATCTGGTATATCCAGACAGTGGAATGTTATTCAGCACTACAAAGAAATGAGCTACATGAAGCCAAGAAAAAAAATGAATGAACTTTAATATTTCTAAGTGAAAGAATACAATTCTAAAAAGGCTATGTACTATCTGGTTCCAAATACGACTTTCTGGAAAAGGCAAAACTACACACTCAATGAAAAGATCTCTGTTTGCCAGGGATTGGGTGAAGAATAGGCAGAGCGCAGAGGATTTAAGGACAGTGAAAATACTCCGTATTATACTGTACTAGGGGCCCGGTGCACGAAATTCATGGACGGGAGGGGGGGGGTCCCCTCAGCCCAGTCTGCCCCCTCTCACAGTCTGGAACCCCTCAGTGGATGTCCTATGATGGCCCCAGTCTGCCAGGCACCTTTTGTGTGTGTGTGTGTGTGTGTGTGTGTGTGTTGTCACTGGGGACCTGCCCCCAGCCGCATCTGAGGCTCGGAACAGTCCTCCTGTGTGTGTCT
>PVJC01005381.1:0-59287 GCA_004026665.1 Murina feae
TTTTTTTTTTTTTTTTTTTTTTTTAGAAACAGAAGATATATTCTTGCACTTCTTGGCTTTGAATGCTACAGAGAGTTTGAGCCTACATTAAGCACATCTTAAGACCAATTTAAAGTGTCATCTAACTAATAACACTACCCTGAATATCAGAGATCTTGCATATATAACCTGACACACAGAGGGTTATAAACTGTAGGTGCTAAATAAATATGAGCAGGTGAGGCTGAAATTTCATTACTCACACACAGGGCTGTATATCTTGTAAGTGCTAAATAAATATGTGCAGGTGAGAATGAAATTTCATAACCACACTTGTTTGAGCATCTTCCAAATACTGACCAAATTAC
Source organism: Murina feae (assembly GCA_004026665.1). Classification (NCBI taxonomy): domain Eukaryota; kingdom Metazoa; phylum Chordata; class Mammalia; order Chiroptera; family Vespertilionidae; genus Murina; species Murina feae. The sequence continues at coordinate 348 of PVJC01005381.1, forward strand.
AATGTAATGGGATATGACCATCTGTTATCTAGCAAATAAAATTACCTAATTAATTTAAATTTTACAAGATTCCTAATCTACACAGGGCCAAGAATAAACTGGGGGGAAAGCATATGAATTCAAATTAGATTTCTAAGACTATTTTTCAGCAAAATCTTCATCAAAATGTGCCTAGGATAAGTCATATCTAATGCTTAATACCCCTAAGAGGCACACTCCTATAGCAGCTCTCCAAGAAGCCTAAGCAACTAAATGACTGGTCACCAGTTGCTATGCTATGCACTGACCACCAGGGGGAGACACTCAGTGCAGAACCTGCTTTCTGGTGGTCAGTGTGTTCCCACAGCCAACTTCCTATGGCTAGACAACCTCCTGTGGTCCCTTCCCCCAGCTGGATGGCCCCAATGGCCCTAATCAGAGTGGCTCACCAACCTCTGATGGTCCCTCCCCCTGGCCACCCAGCCTCAATGCCCTTGATCAGGGCCAGTCAGCTAACCTCCCATGGACCTCATTGGCCTGATTGCCAGCCAGGCCTAGGGACCCCACTGTGCACAAATTTGTGTACCAGGCCTCTAGTATCTATATAATAAAGAGGTAATATGCAAACTGACTATCACACCCTTACAAGATAGCTGCCTAAAAACAGGCCAGCAGGGGGAATAGTGAGGGATGACCAAATGACTGAACAGCAGTCTGCGTGGGGCAACCAGACTGGCCAAGGAGCCATGAAGGGCAACCAGGCCAGCAGGGGGCGGGAGGTTGTGGGGGTGATTGGGCCGGCAGAGGGGAAAGTTAGGGGCAATCAGGTCAGCACACAGAGGCAGAGAGGGGCAATCAGGCCAGCAACTGTAAACCTACTTTGTCTCACCCTTATTCTATCCTCTACTACCTGATGTGTTCTATTTCTTTTTAAAAAATTGATTGAAGTGACATTGGATAATAGGATCATATAGGTTTCAAGTGTACATTTCTATGACATAAGATCTGGAATGTTGATCACAATGTGTTGAAGGGTTGTGAGCCATTATTTGGGAAATACCATGCTATGGCTCTGGTCCTGAGTGAATACACAGCTGTTTCATAGTTCATTTACTTATTGGAAGAGATGAGGAAATCAGATTTCTCTGCTTGTGAAATGCATCCTTCAAGGGATGAATGAGAGTTGTCAGCAGTAAAACAACTACTTTCAGATTACAAATCATTAGGAATCGTGAGCTTCACTAGAGAGGAGAGTTTTCAGTTATGTTTTTGCTTTAATAGTTGTGGGCTGGACCAAAGAAATGATGATGTGCTTCATTGTCCCCTTCTCCTGATGGAAAAGCAGGCTTACGTAGGTAAAGGAATGCTAACACAGTGATTCAGTAAGAGCCCAATAATTTGATTCAGTGGAATATATGGGACTCTTTTCTATTTAGTTGAGACTAATGGGTAAAACCTAAAACTTAAAAGGCATTAACTAGGTCTGCATTTTTTCTTTAATTTAAATAACTCTTTTGTTGTTTTGGATTTTTAATCTGAAGGCATCCAACTGAGGAATGCACTGTCTTATGGCCCAGTGAGACTGCTGTGTTTCTCAGTGGGCTGTATGGAAGCACTACCTGAAAAAATATTTACAAGTGCTCTTGTAGAGGAGATTCCAGCAGTGGGAGAGAGCCCACAGGAAACATCCATGCCTGTGCGAAATCCAATGCTGTAGTCACACATTGCTATTGAGCACTTGAAATATGCCTAGTGTGACTAAAGAACTTAACTTTTAGTTTTAAATTTTAATTAATATAAATTTAAATAGCCACATATGACTTGTGGTTAACATATCAGACTTCACAGAGATCTGGAGGAAACAATGTGTTATCTAATAAAGTAAATATGATAATTGATAATATCTTAGGTTATCAATTCATAATGCATCCTAAATATGAAAAGTGACTGGAGCTCATGAAAAGCAGCAAATGCAGAATCCGTATGTTATAAATAGGACAGTTTGGAGACTATGAACACACTTACTACCAGCTCTGAGTGTGGGTTTTGATATCTCTCAGATGACAAACAGGTTTCTCCCAGTTCTCCTATCGAAACTGCTGACCTCACTGACTCTTATTAGTGATTTTCAAGAAGTCATGCTCCAAATTCTGCAGATGCTCACCGGTCAAATTTAAGATACTGACAAAAAAAATTCTGCTAGCCCTTTGAAAATTGGGCTATTTTTCCTTTCGTATTGATACAAGAGATTAAGATGGAATCTTTTTATAAATTGGGTCATAAGATAGCTGAGTGATGACACTCTTCTTATAGGTTCATTTAATGTTAAAAACAACATAAATATACAACTCTGAAAAATAAGGAAACCATGGTAAAACAATTAACCTTTTAATAATAGTCTGTTTGCATCTGAATTCCCTCTATATTCTAAGAAACTCTTTATTATATTACATTTCTATTGACTTAAAAGGAGAACCCACACCAGATACAAAAAGCAGTTTGTGTTATGCCCAGCATAGAGGTGGATGGATAAGGATAAGGATAAACTATCTGCTTTAGAAATAAAATCTAGACATTTTAAAACAAGGCTGAACAAGTACAGACAATCAAATTGAACTAAGGCATTGTTCTGTCCTCTCTCTCTCTCTCTCTCTCTCTCTCTCTCTCTCTCTCTCTAATGGAAACAAATCACTAAACAGAAACTTGACCTTGTGTCTCTGAACCCCCAGCTAGAGACGCCCTCAGCTAGATGCTTCCAGTCACTCAGTCACTGTTCTGGGAAGTGAAAAGTTAAGGCTGGATTAGTCAGCACGGGGACTTGAGCAGTCACGGTAGAGGTTATTACTTAACAGGAAGTACAGGAGTGGAGTTTGAGGAAATTCTTGAGGATTATGAATTTTACATATGTGGCCATGCTCAACTGAGAGATAAATTGGGCCAAATAAACTGAGGACTAGGATGTGTGGTTGACCACTGAGAAGGAAACAAGTTCGTGCTGAGATAATGTGTGTGTACTTGACCTCCTCTAGCAACGAAACAGGTCATGATATTCATAAATCTGTGAACAAAGAGGGTGAGAATGCCATACAGCTCTGATCAAGGTGAACTAGAGAAAGAGATGTAGTAGTTCGCTTGGGATTTAAAAAGCTAGCCTCCAAGCAATTATTGTGTATCTTTCCTAGATAAAGCAGAACAAAGCAACGGAGATTAGCTTGGACTGTAGAAAAGGGAAACCAAAAGGCAAGACGTTGCTTAAGTAACCAGCACTGCCATAGACATAGTATCTACACCCAGAACTTGCCCAATTTCCATTTTTTACATTATAGAAAGTTTAAAAGCTGAAGCCTGCCACCATATCACCTATGTTCTAATTCATACCATAAAAAAACACATTAAAAAAACAACACCTCGGGCAACTTATTAATATCTCTGTGATTTGGTTGTATTCTATTTAAATGAGCACAATAATAGAATCTACCATTGGGGTTGTTGTGAAAATAATGGAGTTAATATATGTCAAGCACTTGGGAAAGTGCCTGGCCCATAGTTAGCTCTCAATAAATAGGTATACTTACCACCTTGAAGATGGATATATGGTTTATTTCCATATATGTGTGATTCATGCAACTAGTTATCTCTGTTGTGAGTTTATAGATACCAAGCAACTTATTGCCTCTGGTAGGATTGGTCTTTAAGGAGGGATGCACTATGCAGGCTGAATTTACTATTCTGATCTTGTAAAACTTTAAATTTATAACTTGGCATTTTGGCTGATAGTTCAGTCTTTTTTGAGTTTTAACGCTGTTAGTCAGTTTGTAAATCCAATTAGCTCTGGACACTGATAAGATTGACATTTGGACCATGGAGGCTGAAAGCTAGACTCAGAGCCATGACTCTTTCACTAAAGATATGTGAACTGGAAGGTCTTCTGGCAAACAGCTAAAAAGCCATGTCTTGAAAACTACCATTCATCTTCTTTTAAACGCCAGTAATTGACAAGCAAGATCTACCTAAATGCCAAGTATTTTGGAATCCCTCGATGAGAAAAAAAAAGTAAAATAATAAAAAGAATAGAATATCTTAGAGATAGACTTGCAGGACAGGTTTCTTTTGAACAAGTTATATGACCAATCACTAAGAAATGTCCCATCTTGTCTAATGCCAAGAACGAATGAACGTATGTAAAGATGTTGATGTTTAGCCCAATCACACCAAATTCCTGATTCAAATAAACCCATCAGTATGCTTAGTTAGTATTCACCTTTTACTGTTGAAGGGTCATAATGCTGCCTTTCCAGTAACTAATATTTCTCCTCAACTCTTTCTATGAACAAAGAATTTAATAACCTATATTCCTAGAGTGTGGTCCTTGAACTTTGTCCTGTAGACTTTTAAAAAAAATGAAGACAAAAATAACAAGTCATTTCTATTGCAGATTTAGAGTTAAACAGTCATGTTGCCACTTTCAGAAAAAAACAAATAACTTTTTATATATCCTCCCCTATAAGGTATAATTAAAAAAAAACCTCCATGGTCTCAAATGTAATTTTTAAAATTATCCTGGGCTCATGCTACCAGCCCATGCAACTTCCTCAGCTGCATCCCCCAACCCCCTTAAAATTTCCTGGAAATGGGTTGATATTGGGCAAGTTCTCACAGGATTCTGGGCCAAGGACTATACTGTGGTCCCTAAGTATTAAGGTTCTGTTCATGTTGCCTCCATTTGTGTGTGAGTTGATTTTAATAACTCAAGTCCAGCTATAAGGAATAGAATGGAGCTATGATAAGGCTGCCAGAGAGGAATTCCCCAGAGACTCTGCAACTAAGGAGGCAAGAGCAGCTGCCACTTTGGCAAAGAGGTGAGACTTGCCAACGCTGCCTGGTGGTGCCACACCAGTGTTCTGAACATTAAGCTGAGTTTACTGCCTCCCCTGTGACTATGCCAGTCGCGTTTGAGAACATCTGCCACCGCTTTAATGACAGAGCCTATGGGAAGCTAATGAGTACCACTTACACCTGTGCGACTTTACCAGACAGCTGTTTCCCTCTCCTCAACCTTCTTTCTCAACCTTCCCCCTCATGTGTGCTCAGTGACTCATCTTCCCCATCGGATACAGCCCAGCTCTCAGACTGGCTCCGTGCTTTTGTTAGGATTTCATTTATCTCCATTTACATGGCACTTAAGGGCAGTGGAGATAAGACACACAATGCATTTCAGTTTGCTCACTTTCATCATTGCCATAAAAAAGATGAGTGTTGAAGACTGAGATAGTCAATCAGAAGAATGAATGATTTAAAAGATAAGGAAACAAGGAAAAAGAAATTGAGAAGAGTTGTTTTCCTTTTCTTGCTGACAATTCTCAGACATGCATAAGGTAATACATAAAGCCATGGTACACACTTCAGTTTCCCTATGTACAGAATCACTTTGGTCAAAGCATTTTCTGATTGAGAGATGTCCAGTGGGAACGCTAAATAGGAAAACACTCTCTCTCTCTCTCTCTCTCTCTCTCTCTCTCTCTCTCTCACACACACACACACACACACTCCCTCCTCAACCCAGTACTCCTTAAAAAAAAAAAAAAAACTACTTTAAAAGATTTGGGAATTCTGATTACATTAAAACTGAACAATTTTAATATGATGCAAGATAGAATCTTAATAGCTGTGTAACCTTTGGCAAGTCATTTAACTTCTCTGAATTTCCATTTCCTAGTTTGTTAAATGAGGATAATTTTATGGATTTGATTAGGTCATAAGAAATAAATTATATACATTATATAGAGTATCACATAGTACCTGGCACAAACCAAGTTTTTGGTAAACATCAGTATTATTATTATTATTATTATTACCCCAGAAAGCCCATTTCTACTGGCTTTACTATAGTCATTGAAAGATCATTTGTCCTTGCTACAAATGTTCTCTGAATAAATCATTCTTTTCATGACAGAAGGGAAGTAATATCCCCCCTAAATGAGAAAAAAGCTTAAAGTAATTATCTCATTTTTTATGTAATAAAAATCTACTAGCTGGAATTCTAGAGATATATGACTAACAAAATGTGGGATTCTTGTGAACATTCATTTCAGTCAGCTCACAAGCCAGAAATAAGAATTACATATTCTGTGATAAATAAAAGCCATGTGGCATGAGAAAAGTGAGTATAGCAAAAGTTTGTGTTAAAAAATCATGCCTAGCCCTAACCGGTTTAGCTCAGTGGATATAGCGTTGGCCTGCAGACTGAAGAGTCCCAGGTTTGATTCCGGTCAAGGACATGAACCTTGGTTGTGGGCACATCCCTAGTAGGGGGTGTGCAGGAGGCAGCTGATTGCTGTTTCTCTCTCATCAATGTTTATAACTCTCTATCTCTCTCCCTTCCTCTCTGTAAAAAATCAATAAAATATATATTTTTAAAAAAAATCATGCCTAGGTCTTTAGACCTGCACTGTTCAATATGTAACCACTAGCCACATGTATCTAAAGAAACCTTGAGAGGTAGCATCTCAAACTCAAAATGTACAATAAGTATAAAATCGCACTGCGTTTTTAAAAACTTAGTAGGTAAAAAAGAATGTAAAATATGTTACCAATAATTTTATATTGATTATAGGTTGAGATAATATGTTGGATCTATTGCATTAAATAAATATATATTATTAGAATTAGTTTCACCTGTTTATTTTTGCTTTAATTTGTCTACTAGAAAATTAAAAATTATATGTGACTCTTATTGTACTTATAGAGCAGCCCTGCTCTAGACCAATGTTTTTTTTTTAATATATTTTATTAATTTTTTACAGAGAGGAAGGGAGAGGGCTAGAGAGCTAGAAACATGGATGAGAGAGAAACATTGATCAGCTGCCTCCTGCACACCTCCCACTGGGGATGTGGCCTCAACCAAGGTACATGACCTTGACCGGAATCAAACCTGGGACCTTTCATTCCACAAGCAGATGCTCTATCCACTGAGCCAAACCAGTTAGGGCTAGACCAATGTTTTCTAATAGTTTTTATGCACAAATTTACACTGTGTTTATAAATGTCAGCCAAGGCACTTGAAAAAGTTCATATGCCTTGGGTCTCAGTGATTTTGATTCCAAAGAACAAGATATTTGTGTTTCAACAAGAAAAACTGGATATTTTTATGCAGATGGTCACTGGGCCATTCTTTGAGACACACTGATATAGGTATATCCTAAGTAGAAACATGATGCTAAGAAGCATGGGTATGACTGAGGGGATGTTTACGGACAACAAATACAATGATATGAAGGCAGAAGAGGATATTCAAGATGTAGAAGTTCCTGTGGAAATGCTCTTATGATCGTTCCACTGATAGTGCAAGTACCAGTAAGTCTGTCATTCTTCCCCATATGCTAGAATGGATGAGAGGAGGCTATTAACATCTGCACTCTAAGAACTCCTCACCAGTAAACTATAATATTAAGGTAAGTTACATAAGATTATGGTGAATAAAAGTGATGGCAAAGTTATTCTTTACAGAGACAACTAATAACATCTCTCTTAGCTAACCATGCCGCTTCTGTTAATACAGCAAATCAGCAAGTGGTAAGACATATAGGTGGTATCCCTTTGTCTCTATCCATGTAGTGAGTACATTCCAGGCACCAGGCAATAGAATCACAACCACTAACCACTAGTTACCATGGGAACATAGAGTCTCTTTCCATCATGTCCAGCACATGAAGTTATTTCCTTGCAGCCACAGGGGAGGAAATCTTACAATTATAAAGGAGAGACTAAGTGGGAAACAACTCAGTCAACAAACTCAACCCACACTCCATTGATTCCACACCCTTCTCTGAGATTCTTCTCCGACCAATGCCCTTTTATTTTCTTCCTACCAATATGATGCCTCTGCCTCCACTACTCCTTCAGTTTGCTCTGCTATTATGCTATTGCATCTTCTGCTGCCTTTCTCTTGTCCAGTTTACATTAAATGCAGAACTGATAAAGTCATGCTAAATGGATCTTGGTGGTCCAAACCCAACAGGACACCTCTTTTAAGAGTGCCTTTCAAAGCCTTCACTGTCCTGGAGGACAAAGCTGTGGCATTAGATGGGGATTTTTGCAATCAGGTTCCATCTTCGTTTTGCTGTCCAAGCCAGCAGGGCAAGCACCTCTGTCACCGAGGACAGCGCGCACTCACGTAGAGATGCAAAGTGCACTACATGCAGTGCTCAGTGATGATAAAGTAATTCCTGGTCCAGAGGAGAGCCTTATGGAAACACTTGGTAGCATATGTCCAGCTTAACAACTAAGGTTACTCCCCCAAATCTAAATTTTCTACTCTAATACCTACAAAGAAACCATAGTGTTGTTAAGTATTGAGAACCTTTATTCCAATTTTCCAGGGAAAATAGAATCCAAACCAAATGTCAGACATTATGAACATAAACAATAATAATCAACTAAGTTCCAGACAGCATTCCAAGAATTTTCCATGAATTAACCCATTAAGTCCCCGATCCAGGTATTACTAGCTCCCTCCCTCCCTTTGCAGGTGATCAAATGAAATTATATGGAAATGAAGTAACTTGCGCAAGGTTACAAATTGAATGTGTGAGCTGGTATTCAATCTCAAGCAATGCACTAGAGAGAACTATGATTTCAAACCATGAATCTGTACCTTTCATATCCCAAGACCAGTTTTAGGATAGAGCTAGGTGCAGGACTCCTCTAGAGAAGACTGAGAAAGAGTAGCACTCTCTCTTTCCCCTTTGGAAGCTGAATGTGTAGGATGTAACTGAAACTTAGCAATCATCTTGGCACTGAAGTGGTGAGCCTGAGGCAAAGAGTTCCTGAGGGTGCCTGGATTCAGCCGTGTGGACAATAGAAATACACTCCTTTCTCTAATAAGCCAAGTCGAGTGTTATCCTGTCACTTAAAACAAGTCCCAAATGAGTGAGCAAATATGCAATGGACTTAAATCTTCTAATGCTTAACCAGGTATCTTGCACATATTAGGGATTCAATACAAGTTCTTTTCATTTTTCCTTACATGATTATTCAGGAGCAATGATTATATATCATGTTTCTTGATTTTTTTCATAATGCCTAGAAAAGGGCTGAAAACATATTTTAAAAATTGAATACATACTGAAAGATCAACTGACAGGTTGAGAAATTAGACAGTAAAAATGTGCCCACTCATCATTTCTACTTCTGGTTCCTCAAGGGACCCAGAGAAGAAAAGTGCTCTCAGAACAGCTCATAGGAGGAGACTCTCCCAACAGGATTGTACAGATTGGACTTGACAATAGATGTAAACTTGCCAGACTCACCCCAAGGCCACCTGGTTTACCAATGGGCCAGGAAGCATCTCCAGAAGAAAGGCTTAAGGGAGCCATGGAAGTGGGAAGCAGTTCACTGAAGTTCCTGGCATCTGCCTGAGGGCACAGCTGGAGATATTAATAATCATTTCTCTCATCAGACAGCTGAAAATGAGTGCAGAGTGAGAGAGGAAAAAAACAAGTGTTTTGCAGCCTCCTGTTTGAATTAATTTCTTCTGACAACTGCTGATGTGGGCTTGTGATTTGATCCTCCATATGTCTAGCTCTATTGGTCAATTAAGTGTAGTGGGTGATTGGGGGAAGCAGTGATGCTCAGCTTGATTACGAGAGGAAGCATCACACAACATTTAGAACATGCAAAGCAGCCCAGTGAGCTTAGCTAAAATAGGGCCATGCAGAGCAAGGGCAGTGCCTGCCCAATGCTGGCAGGAGGGTCAGGGGAGAGTTACTGAAACTCAGCTCTCAGTGCACGAATGAAGAAAGCTGGATGTCAGATTCAGCTTCTTGTATGCAATAAACAAGGTCTGGACAATTATGTCAGGAATCTAAGGCTGATGTAAAAGTCAGCACCCTATCCACCAGTTCATATTTTCTCTTTGAGATTGTCCAATTAATAAATCACTTCTGATTAACTGTCATAAAATTAAAAGCAGGAAACGAAGTTGTAGTGAACTTAGTTCAAGTTACATATTTAAAGAGATCATCTAAAATAGAGTCAAGAAATGGGGCAGGAGAACTCATTAGAGGAAAACAACAGAGATGCGGTATAGCATGCACATTACAAGGCAGTAAAGAAAACAGGAACTGTGAGTTCTAGTCCTACCTCTGCTAAGGGCTTGTTGGTTACTTTACAGCAAGATGTCTGTTTTTTCATCATTGTCACTTCCCCATTTCCAAGGAGACTGACTGATGGAGGCAGAGCTACTTTTGTAGTCTTACAAATAAACAATCAAACTTTATCTAAGAGTTCAAAAGAATGTTTTGACTGAAATGACAGCCTAAAATCTTTATGAATTTAATACTGAAGTGCCTCATGTGACTAGTGAAAATAATAGCTAATAAAAATGACTACCATTTTAGAAAAGAAAGTTCTGTATCAATGAATAAAATCATCATAGCGGGCAACAAGCTCATTTCACAGTAATATTATGTCAGGAAGCAGCTATGATTTCCAGGATGTAGTCACAGGCATCTAATACCATAGAATTGTAGTACTCTTTTTTATTCTGAATAAATTATGATTTAACATTAATTCTTAGTAATTACCTAAACTCTGAAAGAAAGGGAAAGGGCTGATATTTGAATAACAAATACTTACAATTTATGAAGTAACACAAAAAATGTCACAGCTGTTATAAATAAATGTAAAAGCATAACCTGAATTGAAGCTAGGTAGGTGTGCTCTTACTTGGTAGAATAACCATAGGGGTTTTTAACATTCTAAAGAAAAGGCTAACAGACAACCAAAGGTTTCATTCTAGTCACTATTCCATAAAATATATTTATTATGATTAAATATCTGTTTGCATCATCCTTTCCTAATGGCATTTTAAGGAGTAAAGCTAAGGCATAATAGAAACAATGTACAAATTTTAAGCCCTGTTGAACAAGTCAACAAAAGAAAACCTAGCAAAAACAAATATATACTTTTTCACATTGGTCCACCACTTCCCATAATAACCAACCCATGAGTGAAATTTTACAGTATTACATCTTAGTCATTGTAATGGACTACATGCCTCATTAGGATTCAACAATGTGTTGATGCTGCCCAAAATACCCATGCATTCTCAAGCTTAATATAAGCAGAATTGCTTGAACAGGGTGGTTATATATCAGCTCTAGTTCATGATTATCATTGCACAGATCCAATATATTGTTTAACTCTGGTTACTACACTTAAAGATGTTGACATATTTTAGGTCAAGTGAAGAGCAACTAGAATTGTAAAGAACACATGGAACACTGTTAGATGAAAAAAAATGAAGGAAATGAATCACAGGAGTTGATGTTGGAGGCAAACAATGGCAAGATAATCAGGTTAACTATTGTAAAGGATTTTTAATGGGGAAAGATTTAGACTTATTCTCAGTGGATCAACAAGAAAAGTCAATGGATAGATATTTCAAAGATACAGACTTTGACCCAAATAAAGAGATCTTTTAACAACTAGAATAATGTTCCTAGTGACTATTGAGTTCTCTGACATTAGAAGAGGCTCAAAAACTATACAAAAACCCACACTATAAAAGAGATTTGTGTGCCAATTAAGCATCTGGACTAAATGACTTTGGTGATCACATCTAATTCTACAACTTCTTGATTCTATCACAATAGGAGAATTAAATAACTATTTATTGCATGTCCAGGAAAACATGCTAAATCTTGTGATTATATAATTCTCCTGGTTAACTATTATTATGGGAAGTATAGCATTCATAGAGTTAAATATAAATAAACATTATAAGTATATGGTAGAATGAATAAAATATAGACAAAAGAATTTACTATTCCACTTTACTATAACCTGAGGTAAGTGTATTTAGAATAATTCTGAGTTTTGATACATTGGCCAAGACACCCTCAATTTCACAAAGCACTAAAAGTCACAGAATAAATAGTTGGGATCAAACTTGACAATCATGGTTAACATTATTAATTGTGTAGATTTTCTATGTGTTGGCACAAATTATCTCATGTTGAATGGATTCTTGCAAGACTCTCCAAGGCAATCAGATTTTGTATTAATTTTTTTCTTACCCAAAGGGGTTGAATTACAAGTGAAATCAGGACTTTAACTCAAGTCATTTAAAGGTTTTGAAAAAAATCATATAATTGTGTTTTTTAATGTCCTTAATTCCCCCCCTCCCTCTTCTCTCTCTCTCTCTCTCTCTCTCTCTCTCTCTCTCTCTCTCTCTCTCTTTTTCTCTCTCTCCCTTTTCCCCTCTTCTCTTCCTTCCCTTCCTCATTCCCTCTCTACTTTCCCTGCAGGACAAAATCCCCCATATCTATGTAAATCAGTTAGACTGCTGCCTGAGACACAGATCAAATGTTGTAAAGTAAATAAAAACGGAGACATTTTTCATGTTTGCTTGAAGGAAATCTGACTCTGGGTCTCCTCTATTAGGAAGCTATGTTCATTCACCTTCCAAGGGGGAAAAAATGCAGTCAAAAACTTCCTTGATTAAACAAAATTTTTCTCTAATAATTAGCCTCACTTGCATGTGAACCACAGAACTATACTTATAATAGTAAGTAAAATGTCATATACCTATCATTCCTTTTCTGTCAGTCATGCTGTCCCAAACCAAACAGAAGTCAGGTACTGATTGGCTATATACAGGGTACATTCTGCAATCCCTTGTACTATGATGCTACCACCACTGAAGCAGGCCTTCAAAATTGTCCCTGTCACTTTAAATATAATAGACAATAAATCATCCCTCAGAGGCAGCCCCTAAAGAAAACAGGGGAAAAATAGAAATAGCATTTAAAAGCCCCTTTCTATTACAGTACCTCTAGGGAGCTTTCAAAATTGGAGCTCCTTTAAAGTGACTTTTATGCTTTGGGGGCTTTTAAAAATGCTTCTAGAATTAACCTTGCAATTCTATGGCCAAACCTTCCATTAGATCCCTTATTTCGAGATCTTTGTTATACAAAGTCCTATTTGTTCATCTTCTCTGTGCTGCTGTCCTTTGTATCCTATTACCAATCAACCCACTTTCTCAATTTTTTTATGTTCTACGTATATCTTCCTCCTGCCTCTTCATTTTTCTGTAGGTGTTTCTTAGTAGGTCTTTTTTCACATCTTCCTTTTCTTTTTTATTTATCAAATATGCTTTTAGTTATGCTTCTCTGAGATACTTTTGTACCTTGGACACGGATAATCCTAATTAGGTGACCATGCAGATGATCTAGAATTTCCCAGCTGGTGGAATGCTGCCACCTTTCTCCTTTATAGCATAGTATTTCAGGGCACAGCTGAACCCCATCCATTCCTTTTTCATAAGCCTCCCCCTCTCGTACTTCTTGACCTTTCTAGTTGATAAAAAAAATAATACCAGCAAAACAAAGAAATCTGAATTGTTTTAATTTAGAAAAGAATCTTAAAATCCTGAAAGGAGAAGATAATAGATATAAACATAAAACATAGGCTAATGTGAAGGGACAGAGTTTACTTTAAGAACAAGTGATCTAAAGTCACAGCCCAACTATTGTGTAACCAGTACTCAGGCATACTGATTCATGTCCGTACAGTATCATGTGGCCCAATACAACAATAGGAGTCAACTAGTACTACACTAGAACTACATGTCTTCTTAGAACCCCCCCGCCCCCCCACTCTGTAAAAAAAGGAAGGAGAAATCCAAGTTGATAGGAGATGGAATCTTTTGATAAATTGGAAAGGCTGGAGTATGAAGCAAAAAGCAGTGGGGGGAAAAAAAGATTACCTGACATTTTTTTGGATTTATAGACTTCCCAGACTCCTCACTGGCCATTCATCTCATCTGGCCTGCCATAGTTGCTCCAGCCACCCTCTGGGCGAGTGCTTATTACCAACAAGGTAGCAATCAAATTATTGTAGGGAATTTATCAAGTGAGATGAATAAAAGCTGTCTGTGCATGTGTCTCATTGTGCTTTCACTGGAGCATAAGTCTCAGGAAATGTTCCGCAGGCACCAGTGTGTTCAACACCGCATTCCTAATGCTGTGCAGCCACTGGGAAATGCTGGGGTCCACTCAGCACTCATCCATAGCCATGGGCGTTCTGAGTTTAAGTGAAGCACACAATTCTTTAAAACCTTTTGGGAAGCTTAGATGAGGTACTTACCTAAAAGTAGATCCTGTTATGAGAACTATTTTGGAATTTTGAAGGTTGTCAGGATTGTTAAACCAAGGAATTAAATGGAGAAAAATAGTTCAGAAGGAAAATTGCACATTTATATAAATGACTTCCACTACTAAGAGAGAAATGACCAGCAGATCATAGTCATTAAAAATGATTCATCTGGGTGGGGAAGGTAGAAAAGAGTGAAGGGGGAATAAATGATGATGGAAGGAGACTTGACTTGAGATGGTGAACACACAGTATAATATACTGATGATGTATTATAGAATTGTACACATGAAACCTATATCATTTTATTAACCAATGTCATCCCAAGAAATTCAATGAAAAAGAAACCTTAAAAAAATGACCCATCGGTGGACAGCAAATTACCTACTGGGGAATGAAAGCTGGAAAAAAATCAAAGAGGTGGAGGTCATGTTTTATTTCACTTGTAGCACTTTTCAAATTCAGCTCTAACCAAACCTGATTAAAGTAAATTCCTTTTTTACAGCTTGTGGAGTCTATAAGATTATGGTGTTAATGGAAGTGCGATTCGATCCGTCAGTAATGGTGCATGTCGGGACCCTGGCGCCTCTGACAAGTCCATTTTTTAAGACGTATTTATTGTCTTTTTCCCTCCCTTCTGTTCTCTGCATTGCGGGGTTTAATTGAACAGTTTAAAGTGATTCTTCTTCAAGGCCCATTAATTGATTTTATTTGTGTATTCTCTAGGGGTCAAGGAAAAGGGGGAAAAAACAATAAAATTGCAGCTCTGGGTTTCACTGTCATATTCTTCCTAGCAATTCATAGCTATAATTTTTGTTTGTTTGTTTCTTTTCTCTGTATCAGCCTTTTTTCTTATGACTTTCACAACATGCAATTTTATATGTTTTTTTGTTTTATATCAATGATATTTCCAATTCTGATAGAGGTTTGCATTGAAGAAAATAATAGTGTACACAAATATGATAAACTATGTAGTATTTAAGGTTTCCTCATAATAAACCCTATCAAAGGGGGGAATTTCAGTGACATACTCATGAAACTTTATATCCTTATGATAGCATTTTCTTTCTGTCTTAATGGACAAATCTCTGGAGTATGAGGTCATGATATGAATAAACATGTGTGTTCATATTTACTCATAGAAGCCACCTCCAGACATGAATGTTCTTAGGTCTGTTAAGAACTAAGATGAGCCCTAGCAAGTTTGGCTCAGTGAGTAGAGCATTGGTGTGCAGATTGAAGGGTCCCAGGCTCAATTCCAGTCAAGGACACATGCCCACATTATGGGCTCAATCCCCAGTGGGGGTTGTGTAGGAGGCAACCAATCAATGATTCTCCCTCATCATTGATGTTTCTATCTCTCTCCCTTCCTCTCCGAAATTAATAAAAATATATTTAAAAAAAGAACTAAGATGATACATGGATTGAAAAATAGTATACTCAAGATGTGGAAATTGTAGACAGAAATCGAAGTTCTGCCATGGGAAGAAGCTCTACATGTGTGCACACGTCGTAACAACATACCTCCAGGCAATGACCCCTATAATGTCACAATGTCTTATGTCACACTGTTATGAAACAAAATAAAATCTGTATTATTTTTGTAAGCCCTGCCAGTTTGGTTCAGTGGTTGATCATTGACCCATGAACCAGGAAGTCACCAGTTTGCTTCTCAGTCAGGGCATGTACTGGGTTATAGGCTTCATCCCTGGTGGGTGCATACAGGAGGCAGCCAATCAATGTTTCTTATCATTGTTTCTTTCTCTCTATCCCTCTCCCTTACTTTCTCTAAAATAAATAAAACATATTTTAAAAGATAAAAATATCATAAAGTCAGTGAGAGAATGGATATTTTTTTTTCCCCTGCTTTCCAGAGTAGGCCCCAAACAAGCACTAGTTGAATGACTGAATAAGATATCTACCCTATTAATATTATACTGTTCCTACTTTGAGCTTCATTTGCAGATCAATCCTTTGTGGACACCATGCTGACAAGGTTCTCATAAAAGATTGGAAAGTGACAGGGTAAGTAAGCACCATGAAACATCAGAATATTTACTTGTTAGGTGGTTAGAGCATAGAGAATTTTTCCAACATGGAGGAAAAAAAGAAAATACTGCCTTCCACTTCTGATGTTGCTTACAAATTCACTTTGAATCAGACAAGATAGTTGTAAAGGGAGGTGATACCCTCTTTTTCACAAACCATCTGTATTTTCATTCTTGTAATTTTCTACTGAGATATCAACATGAAAATAGAAGATAACCCCTCTGGAAGCAATCTAACCCCAGGAAAAGCACATACAGGCACAGAAAAATATAAACAGACTCATTTTCGCATTAGAAGAGGAGTTCTATATGGTAGCACTTTGGTCTGATTCTATTACTGGTTTCCACTGAAGCCTTTTCTCATTAGAGTACATAATCTTTTACATGCATTTATGGGTAATTCCAGTGAAAACAATCTTCTTCCTGTTGTACCTGGTTTGCCTAAATGGTCAAGTTTATAGGTAGATTGAGAATCTAGATGTTTTCCACCAAATTAAGGAATTCATCTAAAATGCTCATTAACATCTATATGGATGCTACCTAAATTTCTTCTAAAACGCTGTGGGAGGGCCCATGTTGATCTGCTCAACTTGGTCAGACTTCATTCTAACTCTCATTTAAATGATTTCAACTCAGCCTAGACCTATCTGATCCATGAAAACCAAAGGTTCATTTTCCAGTACTTTCAGCCATAAAAAGAAAAAAAAAACACATCATAGTCTTTCAAACTAATATGTTGTTATGAAATTATACATGCACAAACTCAGCAACATTAAACCTTCTCAATAATGCAGTGGATGCTAAGGTATCCATGTCCCAACTTCATTTTGCTGCTCTCAGCAAAAAGCAGGCAGATTGACTAATACCTAAATCAATTCTAACTGTATTAATAAGAGCAAAATGCACATGTGAGCATGGATTTTTCTCCCTCAATCACTCTAGGTCCAAACCTCTTCTTTGATTTTTGCTTTAATCATGAATGACCATCAAAAACAGTGTGCTTTGGCCTCTAAGCTAGACATTGTCAAGCCAAAATGTGGGTGTCCAGATCAGAAGAAATTGCCCAACAAACTTGTGGAGTTTGTGAAGGCCTGGCAATGGTATCAGTCAGATGATTATATTTCCATTCCATAATTGGTAGAGCCTGTCACAACATTGCTGGAGCAAGCAGCTGCTCTCTGCTGAGCGAATTCCACCTGATCTATTTAATATTATAATGAATTTAAAGCCAGAAGCCAAAGAGCACAGTTATGGGTAAACCTGCATTTGCAGAAAAATTACAAGAGACTTCGCTAATGAGAAAACATTAATTTAGAGAAGGGTGCTAACAGAATTACTCAATCCTTCATTTGGGTTGCTGTTTTTATCTTCTTCAAGAGAACAGGTTTAATATGGTATGACTTTTGCGTTCTCTCCTCAAGAAGAATTCTTAGATATCAGAAGTGAACTTAGATATTGTTGTGGTCTGCACTGTATCCCATAACCCAAATTTATATGTTGACATTCTAACCCCCAGTATTTAGGCTGTAACTATATTGGAGATAGAGTCTGTAAAGAGGTGATTAAACTAAAATGAGGCTGTTGTAGTGGGCTGTAATTCAAATCCACTCATGTCCTTATGACAAAAAAAATCTGGATACACAAAGAGACACCAGGGAAGCACACACATTGAAGGAAAGGCCATGTGTGGACACAGGTAGAAGGCAGCTGCCTGCAAGCCAAGGAGAGAGGCCTCAGCAAACCCATATAGTATTATCTAGTGCAACCCAAGTGTAAGACTCTCCCCTAAAGAATCCCTTAAACTTTTGCCAGAATACATCCAAGGAGGCATCTTTCTAACACAAGGCAACTTACTGCAATTAAAAGATCATTTTGTTGGAAAGTTCTGTGTACTGAATCAGATGATCCTCCTTATAAATGCCACCCTACTGTCCCAGTTCTACACTCTTAATTCAGAACCAAATCAAATGTCTTAGTGGTCAGCTTTTCAGTTAAATGAAGGCAGCCCTCATTATCTCCTTGTTCCTTTCTTAAATCTTTTCTTTCAAATTAAACCTTTGTCAGTGCTCTCACATAATCCCCATATGCAATTGATATGAATGCATTCTGTAGAATGTGTCTCCTTTAAATTTCTTCCAGGGGGCCATTGCTTCTATTAAAATGAGAAATAGCTAAAGTTATCAACACAGATGTTATCCAGAAGTGTGATGTGGTTTAGCTCTCATTCCAATAGGAACCGTATTTTAGGATACTCTCCAATAGGAAAGGAAGATACAAAAAGATATTTCAGTCCTGATATAAAATCGACATGTGATAAGGATCCTAAGGGGACTCTAGCAACTTCTAAGTGAGACACAAGGAAACAGAAGAGTACTGACTAACGTTCTCATCTAGATATGTTTATAAGGCATTATTTTAAATGTTCTTAAGAAATATTCTCAGTATTACATCTTATTAATATACACATTGATGTATTATATATATATATATATATATATATATATATATATATATATATATATATATAGAGAGAGAGAGAGAGAGAGAGAGAGAGAGAGAGAGCATTTTCCCCAAACCCAAACACTCAGAAATACTAAAATAAAAAAACAGCAGTGAACAAGTTTCCAGAGCACACCAAGGATGAGGATTACTGTACATATTTGTTAAGCTTAAGCACTCCTCTCAATTGAGTCTGAAATTTGCAGCTTAGGAAGAAATGGTCAGAAACAACTCAGCCCCTGGGCATAGGTACATGAACAGAGTTATCAAAATAGAATAAAACAGTGTGTATTTTTGTTGCCATCTACTGATGTGCATACAGTTAGGCAATATTGAACGTCAAAGGACCACCATGCTTTCCCAATAGGTTTTGAAAGCAGAATATAATTAAAAGGCTTTCTCCCTGAACACCATGCCTCCTTAAAATGTCGAATATAAGATCCAGTTGACATGCAAGCAGGACCCAGGTACACCTCAGTCCATCATATCAACTTTCAACAGTTTGCCTATTATGTAAACATAGCAAACATATCTGGAGGCTAAGGCAGGGCTATAAAAATGTTTGACACATGCAAGGGAATTTGAGAGCTAGCTTAGAGGCACAGTAAATAACGGAAACATTCATTATTTCAGTTACTGGAGAAAGAGTAACCCAAGGCTCCCCCCCACACACAGCGCCTATTTTCTCCAGTCTACTCTAGGAATAATCTCTCTAGAGCAGCAGCTCTCAACCTATGTGTCAGGTTAAGAGCCGCTCAACCTGACCCTTTAGGGGTTGAACGACCTTTTCACAGGGGTCGCCTAAACACATCCTGCATATCAGATATTTACATTATGATTCATAACAGTAGCGAAATTACAGTTATGAAGTAGCATCGAAAATAATTTTATGGTTGGGGTCACCACAACATGAGGAATTGTATTAAAGGGTCACGGCATTAGGAAAGTTGAGAACCACTGCACTAGAGAATTACTAGGCCTGATATATTTGAGAAACTTCCTCAGAGATGAAATGGCAATATAGTAATGCTTTTCAAATTCCATGGTAAAGACAGAGATCTATATTTCTGTGTTGCCTTTCACTATGGAATGGACTCCACTTAATCCCAAATTATTTTGCAGTTAGCATTTTAGCTGCCAGAAGGTAATGTCAAGAAAGACAGACCGCTTAATGGAAAAGAAAAGTTAATGAACTAACAAGGGAGACATAATTACTCCACAAATCAAGGGAAAGATGGAACGGTTTCCAAGGGGGGAAATGGATGTATCAAAATGTTTTTCCTAGAAAATCAAAGCAGTGTGTTTGAAAGACTAAACTTCGGGGGTGGGGTGAGATGGAATGACTGATGACCACATCACTAACTATAACCTCAGAACAGTTACATCACATTGTGTTCCTGAGGAGAGAAGTAACAGAAGAAAAGACAAAAGAGGTCTATCCTCTTCCATCAGGTGAATGGCTTCCCTGCCATATGGCATTAGGTGATACAAAGCTGATGCCAGTGACTTGGGGGGCCACTGTGGGGGGCTTTTGGAGGAAGCAGGCATACCTGACACCTGTCACAACACTCAAATGCCGTGTTGGCATATTTACAGCTAAATTAGAATGATTTAACCTTCATTAGCCCCTACCTGTGTTGACGAAGGTACAGAGAGTAATTTAGGAAATTCTGGGAGGGAGAAGGCCTTAATTTTAGACTTGGTGGGATTTCTGTGAGTGGACCTAATATTGCTGTCTCACACTTCCATGCTGTCGGGCTTGCTGCCCCGAATCCCATTTATTTGGAGACTGTGAACCTGAAGTCAAGGATACCTCATGCTCTCGTGTTTTCTGTGGAAAAATAAGATGAACTGTCATTTGAAAAATTTTTTTTTATAAAAATGAGCAGTCTAGGATTTATGGGAGAAATAAATATTGTGCCAGAACAGCTGGCAAGCGTGAGTAAGAGCACAAACCACTGATATGTTATCTGCAACCTCCCACACACATACTGTGAGCTGCAACTCAATAAGTGGATGATTACAGAGGTTATGAGAAAAGTAGAAATAAATACAGTGAAGTTTAAAGGACACCTGGTATGAAAGATACCTTGGTTTCCAACAGAGGCCTCTGTTTTCTGGCAGGAAGCTTAGAGTAGTGGTTAGGAGGGCAGGCTCTAAAGATTGACAGCCTGTGTTCATAATTTCACATAATCAGTTATGAACTGTGGAGCTGGAACAAGTTCAAGAAAACCCTCTAAGCCAGAATGTCCTTATCTATACAAAAGGTTTATACTATTTCCTGCTTCATAGGGTTATTAGAGAGAAATAAATGAGTTACTCCTCCTAAAACACTCAGTGGAGTTTGTATGTAATGCATAGTATGTGCTTAATAAATACTAAATATTAATTGTCTCATTAATAGTGCCTATGGTTTGGCATATTCTGATATATGACGCCTCTGACTATTTTGTTGTCCCAAATGCTATCCATTTTAATTGAAGGCAGAACAGCAGCAGCTATTAAATTTGGAGTCCATGGGGAATCATTATAGAATATACAATGGTTTTAGGCTTGTTAACACTCCAGGTGTAAATATTTCTTTATAAAAAAATAACCAGGTTCCTGGAATGGTTTAACCATTACCTTGTTTCTGAGTACTAATGCAAATAAGTAGAATTTACATATGTTTTTGAATATTCTACACACAAAAGGGGGCAGCGGAGCTCATCTGACACATTTAGTTTTGTTAACCTTTAGGTGTGGTCCCATTGGAGTCATGCTTTCTCCCAGGTCTGTGTGAACACTGCATTGCCGACTAGAACTTCTATGGAAG
Source organism: Murina feae (assembly GCA_004026665.1). NCBI lineage: Eukaryota > Metazoa > Chordata > Mammalia > Chiroptera > Vespertilionidae > Murina > Murina feae. The sequence continues at coordinate 21,843 of PVJC01005381.1, forward strand.
GAGAAAACGTTCTGATAAGAAAATGCAAGGTAAGTCATTCACTTAACAAGTGCTCTGAAAAAGTTTGCATAGATTCATATATGCATTGATTAACTTAATAAGGCATATTAAGAAAACCACATCTAGAAATCTAGTTTTACCCAGAGCTTCCAAGTCCCGTTGGATCAGTGTCTCAAACTGTATCGCTTACCACCAGTGCCTAGCACACACAGCCTGCCCAATAAAAAACGGCAAATTGCTGACTTACTGTGTGTGCGCAGGTGATATTTAGACTCCATTCTTAAAGTTTACTTTGTCATATTTAAGTTATGCTCCACTATTAGCCACTAATAGCCACTATTTTGATGAACCTTATGCCAGATGTTTTAAAGATAATCTGTTTTTACAGATGGCAAAATATTAACACATTTTTTTTTGCGGGAAACGAATAAACTCGTCATATCACTTTTTATACCAAAGAGCGGGAGACAAGTTAACTCGTTTTGTTCCGCTAAGCGGTGGGGCTTGGGAAACTTGTAAACAAGGATGCCAACACATAGTTTGCAAAGTAAATAAATAGAGACCTCTTTTTTAAACTAAAACACTGAAAGTTTCATAGAAAAATATCAAATAGATCGAAAGATATGAATATTTTACGGAAAGTCTAATTTTGGCGAGAAAATGTCAAAAAAGCCCCAAGTTATGACGCGATTTGGCGGGAAAATGCCCGATTACAAAGTTAAAAGTCCAATGAGTGAGAGTTGGTTGAGTTCAAGGCCAAATAACTAGAAAGAGCTAGAATCAGATGTGAAACTCAGCATCCCAATCTCTGTTCCTGACTCCATGACACTTCCCGACTCGCTCACGTTTCAGCTCCCCTGTGCCAAGATAGGAGGCATGAGTTAACGTGTACGTATTTGTCTCTTCTATATATTTTTTATCTCTAGGAAAACTTTAGTTATGCAACAGGAAGCACTAATTATTCTCTTTGCATATTCTACCAAATAGAGTTTTATGCTAGTATGTAGCATAGGTAACTCCCCTTTAATGAAATAAGTTCTTTTATATTTAATGAGTTCCCAGGAATATTTTTACTATTTAGTATGTGTTTGGTTTAACAATTTTTGCATAGCCCTTCACTCAGCTATATTAGCTTTGCCAAAACAGTTGAACATGACTATTTATGAACTCTGTTGCAACATTCACCCTGAAAGCCAGCGGTTTCCAGCGGTAATGGGTCTTTATTTCCATAACCTTTTATCACATTGAGAAATATTATTAATAAATTATTATTTCTCTCTGTTGGAAAAAAGCCAGCATTCATTTGATGTGCATAGGTAAACATTATTGGGTTTACTATGTAAATAAGAAGGGATTTACCCACCCTTTTAATTACGAGGAAATCTGGAATTCAGTGGTGTAGAAACCCATCTTCAGTCCTGTCCAAAGGGAATTGTTTTTAGCTGGCTTGTGGCAGTTAAACCTGAATCAGACAGTAAAATCTGCATTCATTTTTAGTTGCAGTAAAGGCCAAATGGAAGTCCGTTTTCTGAAAATAGCCACATAGTTAAAATTCTCCCAATAAGAATAACACCCTGTAAAACTAAAACTTTTCTGGAAAGCTGTCTCGAACCTTACACATATGAAACATACCAATAGTTTCTCAATGTAAATATTCATGGATTAGTGATCCCCCATAAGATAAACGAGGTATCTAAGGGCCTGACTTAGTTTAAATAATCAACACATATTTAAAAAAATTTGCCATTAATAAAATTTAAACACAACACAAAAAGTATAACATGAATTCAAAAATAGTAATAGCAATAATCATATCAATTTATTGGTAGCTTACTGTGTGACAAGTCCTATGCTGAGTGATCTATATTCATTAACTCATTTATCTATAGCTTAATCCCACAAGGCAGATACAATTCATATCTCCAAATTACTCTGTTTTAGATCAACACAGATTAGAATGAGCAACTTCACTAAAGCTGCAGAGGTAGTGTGTGACACATACCTCTGACTCCAGGGCATGTAAATTCTTCATCCACAAGAATTATTAAGTGGTACATATGGGTGTGTAAACTTTTTTATGTATATATGTATGTATGTATTTAGTTTTTATTTATTTTTAAATTTACTTTTAGAGGGAGACGAAGGAGAAGGGAGAGAGAGAGGATAAAACATCAATGTGTAAGAGAAGCATCTAGTGGCTGCCTCCTGGATGCCCCCTACAGGAAATCTAACTGGAAACCCAGGCATCGCCCTGACTGGGAACCTAATCACAGCCTTTTGGTACTCAGGATCATGCCCAACCAATTGAGCCACGTTGATTAGGGCAGGGCATACAAACCCTTAATCCACATGCATAGTGATCTGGATTCCAAACTCCAGCCTTAGGACAGGTGCTAATTCTTAAATTTTCAACAGTGTTCAGGTAAATGAGAAAAAGAAGAAGAAAAGTAACACATTTAAAAAAGCTAAACTTTTTTAATTATAAAGGGTTATACTGCTTTCATGTTTATTTTCTTTTGAAATATTAGTGATGATATCTGGTAATCTGGTTTCATTTTCAAAAATGTGCATATTTGGAAAAATTAAAATATTGAGAAATAAATGTCATTCACACTAACAAACAAATATACTTGCAGGAGTTAAAGAGGGAAAGGATCTTCAAGGCAATTCTGTGAACTGGACAGGCCTGAGCTGGTATCTAATTGAAGGTCCCTTAAAAAATGCTCAAGGATGCCCTAGCCAGTTTGGCTCAGTGGATTGAGCGACAGCCTGCAGACTCAAGGGTCCTGGGTTTGATTCTGGTCAAGGGCATGTACCTTGGTTGCGAGCACATCCCCAATGGGAAGTGTGTAGGAGGCAGCTGATCGATGTTTCTCTCCCATTGTTGTTTCTAACTCTCTATCTCACTCTCTTCCTCTCTGTGAAAAATCAATAACATATATATTTTTTTAAATGCTCAAGGGTGATAATGTTAAAAGATCAGCAAGAAGAGGAGAAGAAGGTAACCTTGTAAACAATGGTCTGGATGTGGGAATAGCAAAAATTGTTAGGAGCCTAAGTAATGTGGGAAATTCAGAGAACTAGCAAACTCTGAGGGAGTCAGAGCTATATTATTCAGAGATACGGCGGGTTATCCATTAACTTGTTTTGAACAGGTTGAGTTTGTGTTGAAGGATTCAGGTTGGAATATACCTAGCAAGCAATGCAAGGAAAACCGGTGACCAGATCAGATAAAAACGGAATCATTTAATGTGAGCAATGTGGTCTGTCTTCACGGCAAGTTGAGGGGTGGGTGGGAGAAGAGTTAATCTCTCAGCCTTGACACTGTCCCCTGTGCTTCCCCTCCTTCAATATTGAATTTAGCTGAAGTTATCACCACTTCATTAGCTTAGAATGGGCCACATCCTTTCCTTCTCACTCTAGCCTGAGACTTAATGCACATCTTTTTTCTTAATTTTCAATTCAGAGTTAAGATCAGGCTGGTCTATTCCCAAAGGATTAAAGGCTCAGGGTAACAAAAGGGAAATTAACACAAAGTATATAACATATAATTAGATCAATGACTTTTCAACCTCTTTGGGCATCTTTGGGAATCTGATAAATCTCCTTTTATATAAACACAATTTTGTACTGCTGTGGAGAAAGTCCTCCAGCAAACATAGACTCCTCAAACGTCAAAGCCAGGAGAGAAAAAGAGACTTCAGAGATTCGGGAAGGACCATCTTAGGCTGTTTAAGGCCCATTTTTACCTGTGCATGATTGGCCCAGGGAATACACATTCCCTTCAGTGATATTTAACCTGCTTCCCTCCTCTGATACAGAGGTCAGATCTTAGTTTATAACTCCCAAAGGTCAATCATTGAAAATACAACACAATAAATTTAAGGTAGGTACAAGAGACACACATGTGTAGTACAAGAGTGTACTTTTATTTTAGAAATAGCCATATTAAAACAGGGTCCAGTGGCACCCCTTCTCCCCAATCATAAAGGCCATAACAACTTAGGATACATTCAAATTAATGCCAGTACAAAAATGTACTTTCAGAATCCTGACTAGTACTATTGTTCTGTACTGATTCTTTATTCTAAGGGAGCAAGAAAGAAGAGCTTACACTGACAAATATAAAGATTTCTTAAAAGCCTTCCTTATCCACATCTTTCTCCCCAAAGCTCCTCAATATCCTCTTTCTTCACTCATGCTCTCTCCTCCAGCCTCACTCTGTCTTTTCTTAGTGTCTGCATGTTTTCTATGAAGACATAGGCAGCTGTACCCCTGAAGACAGGCAGCTGTACCCATATTCTGAATACTTCAACACAGTACCTGGCACTTAATAATTCCTCAGTGTATATTTCTTGAATAAATGAATAAAGAAGCTCTGATTGGATTTCAGTTGGAGTTAAGCATTAGAAACATTAATTGGAGAATATCCCTGAGTGCCAGAATGCCAAAGGACCACATGCAATACACGGCATGAACCTCTCCCTGATATTACTAAGAAGGCATACCTAAGGAAAGAGTCTCACAAGAAAGGTATATAGGGCAAAACAATCAGATGTGCCACAATTGGACTTTAGAGAAAAAATGGGGGGAAAATATCATGAGAAATTAGCAACTGGAAAATAATGTAAATACAAACAGACCATGAGGAGAAATAATCCAGGAGAAGAGAATTAAGGAGGAAATATTCAAGGTCAACAGCATATCCCTAAAGAAGACCTAAATGGCTTAATCCTTCAGATCTGTGTTTAATCAAATGGAAGAATTTTATTTCAACCTTCATAATCAAAGTTTCTTCATCTTGTATGATTGGCAAAGAGATTGTTTAACATTGCTAAATTAGCATCTAAAACTTCTGGTTGATCAGGGCAAAACAATGAAAAATAATCTGACTTTATTCACAGCCCTGAGAACTATTTTCTTTATTTCATGTGCATATGTGATTCTAGTGGGTTTTTGTTTGTTTGTTTGTTTGTTTTTTGGAAATAGTTCACATCTAGGGAAGCCTGTAAGAGTGGTTTTCCAAGAAAGAAAGAAATTGTTGAATTTCTAAAACTATTCCACTTGTGAATATACATTTTAATAGATATTGTGAATTCGCCTTATAAAGTTCTAGCATTCAATATGTTGAGGACAAATCTCATTACCAGTAATAATTAACCTATATTATGAATTAATCATCTGTGAAATTTCAATTAAACTTCTGTTTTTAAAAACATAAAGACATTTTAACCAAATAAGAAATGGTTTAATCATCCCACTTATTTAAATAATTAACTATTTAATGTTATAAAAACAACACCCTTGTTTCTAAAAATGCTTAAGTGAACATTGGTTATCACATATCATTTTATAAAATTACATGTCTGATGTTACAATCAATATAATATGACAATGCAGGGACATGTGAGAAGAGCTGAAAAGCTGAACTGTGAGTGAGTGAATGTGTGCGTGTGTGGGCTAATGTGCAAGTATGTGAAATATTTGTTACTGGGAATCAGGAAAGAATTTCAGAAGCTCTCTAGATTCTGCAGAGAGTAGAGAATAAATTTTTATTTACCTTTTTTTTCCACTTTATTTGAACCTTTATTTTTTTCTCCTTTATTCTAAATGCTTATTAAGATTGAGATCTAATTCTTTCCAACTCTGCAAACAGTTTTTAGTAACACTAATATAGGATACATAAAAAGTCACCATCTTCCAAAACCACCTGATTATAAGCATACTAGAGGCCCGATGCACGAAGATTTGTGCAAGAATATGCCTTCCTATCCCTGGCTGCCAGCACCAGCTTCCATCTGGCACCAAGACCCAGGCCTTCACTCTGGCCGCCACCTTCTGCCTTCACTCTGAGCCAGAACCACCTTCTACCTTCACTCCAGCCCTGCGCCATCCTGTAGCTCCCTCCACCCTCTGCCCCCTCTCACAGCAAGTATCCTGCCCCACTCTGGCTGCACTATGCCTGTGCACTTGAGATTCCCAGAGGCCGGAGTGGCTGGGGTGGGACAGAATGCCATGGTGACCATGCAAGTGTCTCAGCCTAGCTGCCACCATCTTTGCCACATCAATTTGCATATCCCTTCTTTATTGGCTGTGGGCGCACCATCTTTGTTGCAAAGTGATGGTCAATTTGCATATTCTGTCTTTATTAGATAGGATGATTCTTTAGCTCCTGAACTGAGATTTGTGTTTGGATCCATCTTCACTTATATGAGAAAAATAGTTCTATGAATTACCATTAACCAGATTGAAAAGCAACCTAAAGATTATAAATAAATAAATCTTTCCAAATGCATTGGATATTTGTTGTAGATATAATGAATTAGTTCTCAAATTGTATTTCATGTTCTTTCTAGCATACTTTCCTATAATCTCAAGGTGAGAAAGCTATAAAAAAGCATTTTCTAGATATTTTTGTAGCTAAATTTTTATATATAAAAATCGTATATATAAACATTTTTATATATAAAAATTTGTGCACTCCATGGAGTCCCTCAGCCCAGCCTGTGCCCTCTTACACCCTCAGGAGATGTCCACCTGCTGGCATGCCTGAGTGAGGGGCTGATGGCTATTTGCAGGCTGGCCAAGCCTCCCCCCCCGCCCCCATGGGAACCCTCACCCCATGGGGTGTGGTCAGCCTGGGTGAGGGGTTGAGGGCTATTTTCAGGCTGCCCACAGCTCCCATTGATCCAACATCCCAGCAAGGCTGGCTGGAATCAGGCTTCTGGGAGTTATTTATCTTCTATAATTGAAACTTTGTTGCCTTGAGCAGAGGCCCAGCCGGCCTAGGCAGGCAGTTGCAACAGAAGCCTCCTGTTTGCTCTAGCTCTGTGGCTGCTGGCCTCTATCTTGGCTGGGTTAATTTGCATACAGCTGTTCTGATTGGCTGGGGGCGTGGCTGGGCTGGTGGGCGTAGCTTAGGTGTCTCAGAGTGATTGTTAATTTCTGTATTAGTCTTTTATTAGATTAGATAGATTTTTCCAACTAGAGTAATTCAATTAGACTTAGAAAGCAAAGGAGGGACTGGAAGTATTTCATTGCTTGGCAGCAGTATTAGCAGCGGTCCCAGTGTCATTGCTAGCTTCCTGGGTGTTGTGAAGGCAGCTGAGAAGCATCCTCCATTTGGAACAGTCTGCTATCAGATGTACAATGGTTCAGGACCAGTCAGAAGCAATGGAAACTTCCTGAAGACAGTAACTGTTGGAACCATAGAGGAGGCACTATTTCCCTTGATGTGCTGGTTTAATGACATATCTTTAGGTGTTTTTCCTGAAAATCCAGTCTACAATTTATTGCTTCAACCAAACTATAGGTTTTGTAAGCCTTCGCCTTCTTTTATAAAGCCCTTTCTGTCTACAAAACCTCAAGCAGATGCTATTCTCTGCAACTGAATTTGAACAAATAAAGTTAAAAATATCCTATATTCAGAACAGTATTCAATAATGTAATAATTTTGCATGGTGGCAGATGATAATTAGACTTACAGTGGTGATCATTTTGTAATGTATAAAAATATTGAACCACTTTGCTATAAACCTAAATCTAATATACTAGTATATATCAACTATAATTAAAATTTTAAAATCCTCCCTTCAGATTAAAATTAATACATTCTTTTAAACTTTTCCAGTTCTGTATCTAGCACATGGAGCTTTGGTGAAAAAGTTGCCCTTTCTACTCAGAAACTGGTTGGCTTAATTGAGTAATCAATTTAAAATAATCTTCTCAGGCTAGGTGAATAAATGTCCTGCCTAACTGATAATCTAGCCATTTAATCTATGTATAAAGTTTTCAGTTATGTAGACGTCAGTTTGTTTCCATATTTTATTTTATTTTTTTACTTATTTTTGAAGAACTTTATTAAGGTCAAAGTGCATAAAATAATAAAAAGAGATGTTATAAAAGTATATTTAATGAACTGGAAAATGTTCTTGATACATCATTCCTTATAAAAAGCAGGTTTTTAAATATTCATGAGAAAGATTCAATTTTTGAAAAAAATGCTTACATATTTATCAAAATGGACTGAAATATACCCAACATATTAACAGTGGTCATTCTTGGGTTGTAGAGTTATAAGTGAGTTTAATTGTCCCATTTCCCCCTGGTAATAAGGTTTTATACTTCTCACACAAAAATGCTGCTAAATCGTTTTCAGCTCAGAGCTAATCAGGAAGATTCTTTACATAAAAAAGGCCTGAAAAATCCTCTCCCAGTACCATTACCTGAACATAGAATGCAATTATCACTAAGAACAGAAACAAAAGTCTTGGACTACACAGTTTGGAAGATGGGGCAGATATCTTATATAGCTTTTCTGTATGAAAAATGTGTGCATCCAAATAATAAAGAACACATTGTGAAAAGTGACTAATAATAAAAGTTTGCATGGATCTCAGAGGGAGGACATAGCAGAGCAATGGACTGCCTAGGCATCTGCACATGGATGCTATTAAGGAACACTCGGGTCAAGAGCCTGATCAAGCGGGACAAAATTCTCATGTCTCATCTAATTGTCAATTCTTACTTGTTTCTGAGAGAAAAAATGTACAGTGTCAAAGTCCATAGATTTTCTTGCCTTGATGTGTATACAATTTTAGAGTAAAGAGTGTTTCCAATCCTTCTAACAGTTTTTCAAAAAGTTAAATATTTCCATGGGATCTCCAGATGAGTAATAGTCCTGGAATTTTCAACAACAACAACAAAAATAATAATTGGAATGACCAGTCTTTGTCTATTAGAGTTAAATTTATTGTATTTAAATTAAAAATGAGGCAAGGGGTCATCACTTCAAATGCTGTTATAAGAAGTATTATTTTTGATTAGGTGTGTTATGTATTACATGTACATTAATTCAAGCACATTATGCTTCTTGGTGCTCTATGATCAGTTAAATTTTATTTTGAGGCAATTAGTCAAGAGAAGACAGAGGGGTATTTCTGATAGGAATTAACACACCAAGGGATTGAAATATGGAACCAACAAGTATAAATTCCCAGTTATTTCTAATACACCTGAACAAGTCAGATGTATTTTTTGCCATATAAAGCAGAAGTTGCCAAAAGAAAACATAAACACACACAATAAAATAATATAGACAGAAAAAGGTCTAAGAAAAAGTAGAATATTTCTCCTTATCTATTGTTACAGTCTGATTGTTAGTGGCACATGATTAATTTCTGTAGGAAATGTGGAAAGTTTCAAAACTTTGAGAGACTATGGCTTTGTGTGTGTATATATATATGGATTTTTTTACAAAAAGAAGATTTAGAAATTGGAACTCTGAAACTTCCTGAGACTTTAGGGCCATTTCTTATATTTGATTTTTCTTAGAGATCCTTTTCAACTCTGTAGAGTTGGAGGCACAAGATGCTCCCAGAAAAGAAACTAGGAGTTGGCTGCCTATAAAAGGAATTTCTTTCTTTTCTATTTTGGTTATACAGTGAAGGTTATAAGTATAGAAAAGAAATAGGGATTTAAGGTATTCTCTTACCTAGACATAAAATAGAGCAAATAATTGTAGTTTCCCTCAAATGATATTTTTTGAAATCTTGAATGCGGTCACATAGGCATAGAAGGTTAAAGAGACACCAAGAGAGCTACCCAATCTAGCTTCTTGGTTCTATGTCTAAACAAAGTATCACCAAACATTACTACATACTAAGTGACTTTCTCCTTCTGATCCCTTACCATGTTTTCAGAATGTGTATTAAACTCCCCAATGTGATCTTATGCATTGTTCATGCTTAATATGCTCTGGATAAGATCTACCTCTTATGTTTCAACTGGGAATGGATCAAACTAGTGACAAAAACTTTGGGCAGAGGGTCAATTTGTAAAAGTAGGTTTCAAAATACAAATGACTCACATTTTAGAGAAATAGTTCATCACCTTGCCTCAATAATTGAAATTAATGAAATCATTAATAATTTAAGACATAACTGTAGGAACTTAGACATCTACTTTCAGAAAGCTTAAAACAGTCATGACTAAATACCAGGTAGCATCTAGAATAGCAATAACTGTAAAAGTAACAACAACAGTGAAGAAAACAAACATAATACAATAATAATGATACTAATCTCTTTGAGAGTTTTTTATTTCTCCTTTCCACTGTGGCAGCTGTTTTTTTGTTTGTTTGCTTGTTTGTTTGTTTTGTGTGTGTGTGTGTTTTGTGGTTTGTTGTTTGTTTGTTTTTTTGAAACACCTCAGAATACTTCATTTGTTTTATGCAGAGTATAAAGCATTTGCTATTTTTGGATTATCAATTCATATTCTTCCTTCCTTTAAAAGTCCATATAATTTTCCTTCATATGCCCTTGATATTTCCTTGATATGGTAATTTAGTCCTAAGCTTTTTAAACTATAGAAACTCTGAAAAATGAACAGTCCTTCCTTTGGAACTAGTGTTCTCATGGCCATCTCAACACCATACGAATCCCTGTAGGAGTTTTCCAGACTATGCAACTCATATCACACTGATGGGAATGTAAAATTTTGCTTTTTCCTTACCTTCCTCTGTGTCATGTATTTTATCCTTACACCTAGCTTCATATTAATTTTTATCTGTTGAGTATGTTGTGTAGCTTTCATATTTGTCTATTAGTGGCTTTCTAAAATATTATCACATTTTATTGTTCTTCAGCCTCCTATATCATACCTTGAGATTATCACACCTCCAAGTTCTTTCTTGAGAACACTTGCATTTTTGCTCATATTGATATATTTCTTATTCCCTGGGATCTCACTCACTCCTTTTTTGCTCAATGTCCCTTCTGTGTATTGTCACTTCCTCCCTGGTACTAAGTTTCACCCACTCTCAGTCTCAATGAGCTATCAGCTTCCAAATAAAAACAAAAATTTTTCTTAAGGTGAATTCTGTCTCAGTCCTGAGTTGGGAATTGCAGGAATAGGTGGGACTGGTTTCAGCCTTGTGAATGGCAGTCAAATCAATGTTTCTTTACACAATTAGTGATGACAATTGAGACTGATTTGGGTAGAAGCAGGAACTAAAAAAGCAGTAAGAGTGTAACATGGAAACAGCCTCAAATGAGTGATAGAAAAACACAAAACAAAAGCATTCCCTAAGTGAATTATGAAGGAATCATCCCCAAACAGATAATGTAATGAAATATGGACACAAAGAGATGAATCATAAAGGAGAGATAAAGTGACATCAGAGGATTGGTGGCATAAGGGCCCATCCATCCTCTCTCTGTAACATTTCAACAAAATAGCCACCTATAGTTCAACAAAGAAGTCCCTGCTCAACACAGATGCACGCATAAGAGACCTGCACACTGGAACAACTAAGGTGGGCTCCTTGGAATAAGAGGGGAGATGAGAGAAACCAGGGAAGCCAAACATGGCTATAGCGCAACAGTGTATCCAAAGCACAGCTGGGAATTGATGGCCGTTGTCAAGGCATTTTCCTCAGCCAGTTTGGACCAACAGAGCTAACCCTGCAAGTGGCTGGCTGTTGGAATAGCCACTGGAGTGTTGGCATTGTGTGGTCAGGCACACAAACAATGAGAGAGTATCTGACCCCCAGGGGCTCATTGTGAGTGGGATCTAAGTTGCATGCATAAGCTGTGAATCAGCAGACACCCTCTCTACAGAGTAGCTCCCCATGGCTGGGCTTGGCTGCTAGCTTTCAGACAAAGAAAGTAGATTGCAAAGCTCTGCCACGAATTAGACTCCCAGGTCTGGCCTCCCATTACCCTTGGATTGTTTCCAGGAGTATATTGTCTGCAGGCCAAGAACTGTTGCAGTAGAAACATAGTTTCCCTCTATGACTAAACCCCAGGAGGGGTGCTTGGGCTAGACCCTTGGAGGTAAGGAACTGCCATTACTGTGAGAGAAAAACAAACCTTACCCCCAAGAAGCATGGGTGGCACGGCCCTACAGAAGCCTCAGAAGCTCAAATCTGTGAGGCCACAGAGGGGGAAAAAAAATCTTGCAATTGAGTGCCATCTTCTGGAACAGAGTAGAAAGATCTTCTTAGAGTTAAATGAGGAAAGGCAAGGAGAACAAGGAACACCATGAACAACCACAACAATGCCAGAAAGAAAATGAAAAATCCCCAGAAAGCAGGCTAGAATAAACAGAATTATGAGAGTTGAATAACAGAGATTTCAAGACTGCAGTTCTGAAAATACTCAATGAGATGCAAGAAAATACTGACAGGCAATTCACCTCACTCAGAAAAATAATCAATGAACAACATGAGTATTTCTCCAAAGAAATCAAATTATTAAAAAAGAATATAGCAGAAATCCTGAAAATAAAGCAAGAAATTAAAGTAATTAAGAGTTAACCAATGAGCATAGAAAACAGAACGAACCAGTTAGAGGAAAGAGCTAGCAATATTGAAGATAAGATTTAAGAAATGATGTAGAGGGAAGAAGAGAAAGACCTGAGAATAAAAAAATACAAAATAGCCTTATGAGACCTCTCTGATTCCATTAAAAAAAAAAAAAAAAGACATCAGAATCATAGGCATAGTGGAGGAAGAGAGAGGGTATGAAATGGAGAGTTTATTAAAACAAACAGTAGATAAGAACCTCCCAAATCTATGAAAAGAACTAGATCTTCGAATCCAAGAAGCAAACAGAACACCTAGTTACCTCAATCCAAAGAGGCCCTCTCCAAGGCACTTGGTAATGAAGCTGTCAAAAATTAGTGACAAAGAAAAAATCCTCAAAGCATCCAGGGAAAAGAAGGAAGTTACATACAAAGGAAAATCCATCAGAATTTCACCCAACTTCTCAGCAGAAACTCTATAAGCAAGAAGAAAGTGGAACCAAATTTTTAAATGCCTGAAAGAATGAAATTACCAACCACACATATTATATCCAGAAAAATTATCCTTTAAATATGAAGAAGAAATAAGAACATTCCCAGACATACAGAAACTGAGGGATTTTATCACTAGAAAACCTCCATTGCAGGAAATACTCAAGGACTGTTTTTTTTTTTTTTTCTACTTGAAACAAAGAACATAAGGTCATAACACTAACAATAGGATTTGTAAAAACTTGCAGCATAAACAGGGATAATTTGTGACAATAAAAACATACAAGGGAAGATGGACAGGTATGGACAGGGAAAGGAAGATGAAGATCAGATGTACCCAAAGGGAAAACACTATGGTATATATGTAAATTCACTTTTTATAAAACTAATGGCAACCACACACAGAAATTCCCCAAACAAGACACATAGCTTAAAAAAAGAGGAAACACAGAAAAGATGCATGGAATACCACCAAACAAAAACGACAGAAGCATAAAGGAAAGAACCAAGGAAAGCATAGAGTTATCAGAAAACAAAAGATAGAATGACTACAGGAGATCCTCATACATGAATAATTACCGTAAATGTAAATGGTCTAAATTCACCATTAAAGAGGCACCGAGTAGCAGAGTGGATCAAAAAACAAAACCCAACCATATGCTGCCTAGAGAAGACAAATCTAAACAGCAGAGACAAAGGTAGATTCAAAGTAAAAGGGTGGAAAATGATTCTCCAAGCAAATAACATCCACAAAAAAGCAGGTGTACCTATACTTATATCTGATAAAATAAATCTTAAGATAACAAAAAAGAAAGATGGACACATTTTAATGATAAAGGGAACACTTTATCATTAAACACGTAAAGGGAACATTTGATCAAGAAAACATAACACTTCTTAATATATATGTGCCCAACCAGGGAGCACTGGAATATATTAAACAGGTACTCACAGAACAAAAGGGGAAACATATCAAAACACAATTATAGTTGGAGAACTTAATTCTCCTTTGACAGCTCTAGACAGATTAACCAAACAAAAACATCAATAAAGAAATATTAGCCTTAAATGAAACACTAGACCGAATAGATATAATCAACATTTACAGAACATTTCATCCCAGAACATCTAACTATACATTCTTCTCTAGTGCACATGGAACATTCTCAGGGATAGACCATATTAAGTTGAGGATGCTCTCTCACACCACTCTTATTCAACATAATACTGGAAGTACTAGCCAGAGAAATAAGACAAGAGAAAGAAATAAAAGGCATCCAAATAGGGAAAGAAGAAGTCAAACTGTCACTTTTTGCAGATGACATGATGCTGTATATAGAAATCCCTAACTACTCTACTATAAGACTACTGGAAACAATAAACAAATACAGCCAAGTTGCAGGATGCAAAATCAATGTAAAAAAATGCATTGCCTTCCTGTATACCAACAACAAAACTTCAAAAAAAAAAAAAAAGAAAAGAAATGGAGAAAACAATTTCTTTTGCAATCACAATCAAAAGAATAAAATACCTACGAATAAATTTAACAAAGAATGTGAAAGACCTATATACTGAAAATTACCAAGCATTATTAAAAGAGATTGAAAAAGACACAACAAAATGAAAAAATATTCCATGTTCAAGGCTTAGAAGAACCAACATAGTTAAAATGCCCATTTTATGCAAAGCAATACATAGATTTAATGAAATCCCCACCAAAATCCCAATGTCAATTTTTAAAGAAATAGAACAAGAAATCATCAGATTTGTATGGAACCACAAAAGACTCAGAATAGCCAAAACAATCCTGACAAACAAAAAGAACAAGGTTGGAGGCATCATTCTACCTGACTTCTAAATATACTACAGAGCTATGACAATCAAAACAGCATGATATTGGCCGAGAAACAGATGCACAGATCAATGGAACAGAATAGTGAGCCCAGCTATAAAACCACACATATATGGACATAACTTTTGACAGAGGAGGCAGGATGTACATTGGAGTCTCTTCAATAAATGGTACTGGGAAAATTGGAAAGCCACATGCAAAGAAATGAAACTGGATTGCAGTTAATACCCATGCACAAAAATTAATTCCAAATGGATCAAAGACTTATATATAAAACCCAAAACTATAAGTCACATAGAAAAAATATATGCATCAAACTTATGGACCTGGATGGTAGAGACATTTTATGGATTTGACCCCAAAGGCAAGAGAGGTAAAGGTAAAAATAAATGAATGGGACTATATCCAACTGAAGGGCTTCTGCACAGAAAAAAAAGGAGAACAAAACAAACAGGCAGCCAACCACATGGGAGATGATATTTGCAAACAGTAGCTCCAAAAAAGGTTTAATTTCCAAAATATATAAAGATCTCACAAACAAACAATCCGATCAAAAAGTGGGCAGAGAACCAGAAAATACACCTCTCCCAAGAAGACACACAAACAGCCAGTAGATATATGAAAAGATGTTCAATCTCACTGGAAATCAGGGGAACGTAAATTAAAACTGCAACGAGATACCACCTTACACCAGTCAGAGTGGCCATTATCAACAAGACAGGCAACAAGTGTTGGAGAGGTTGTGGGAAAGAAGGGAATCCTCACTCACTGCTGGTGGGAATGTAGACTGTTACAACCACTATGGAAAGCAATCTGGCAATTCCTCAAATATTAAAAATAGAGCTACCACATGACCCAGCAATCCCACTTTTGGGTATACACCCAGAAAACTCGAAATCATTTATACACAAAAACATATGCACCCCTATTGCAGTATTATTCTCAGTGTCCAATAGTTGGAAACAGCCAAAGTGCCCTACAATAAAGTACTGAATAAAGAAAATGTGGTATATATACACAATGGAGTACTACACAATCATAAGAAAAGATGAAATAGTGTCATTTGCAACAACATGGATGGACCCTGAGAACACTATGCGAAGTGAAATAAGTCAAACAGAGAAAGCTAAGAATTATATGACTTAACTTATATGTGGAATATAAGACTGAAACTTATGCACACAAACAGAATATGGTGATTGCCAGAGGAAGGGGGGGTGGGGAAAGAAAGGGGTCCTAAAATGAGGTGCCAGGAGAAGATTTGACTTTGGGTGGTGGGGACATAGTCCTATATACAGATTTTGAAAATTAGTAATCCACACATGTAACTTATATGTTCAAGTAGACTAATGCCACCCCAATAGAATTTAAAATAGTGAAAAAAAAAGGAAGGATAGACTAGGAACTGATGAGATAGGAGATGAGTATGAGAAAGCCTGCCAAGCCTGTGTTGTTTAAGCATTCCAATCAGGAAGAATGAGATGAAATGCTTGTCACAAGTGTCTGAGGGCAATAACAAATATAGATGCAGGCAGTGGAAAATGAGTGAAGGGGAAGACCGGTGTGAGTAACTGTAGCTTACTGAGGTAGTGATGACTTGCCAACTCCTATGGATACATATATCATCTCACTTAATTCTCAAAGCATCCATATGAGGCAGATGCTATTACCTGCTGTATTTCACATAGGGGAACCCTCAGCTTAAAGAGGTGAAATGACTATATTGCCAGCAACCTGTATTGGTAAAAATGAACCTGGGCAGTCTGACTCTAGAACCCATACTTCCAGCCACTACTAAGCCTAACAGTGGTGATCATGAAACAAAAGCGAATGAGGGAAGAGCAGTACAATATGAACAGCAAAAACAGTAGCAAGAGCGGTTAGCACTGATTTCTCTGGCTTTCTAAAAATTGTGGAGCATTTTCTTGAGCATCAGGCCAATATCAAATGATTATAGAAAAGCAAATTCTTACCATTTGCAACAGCATGGATGGAACTGGAGAGCATTATGCTAAGTGAAACAAGCCAGTCAATGAAAGAAAAATACCACATGACATCACTC
Source organism: Murina feae (assembly GCA_004026665.1). Taxonomy (NCBI): domain Eukaryota; kingdom Metazoa; phylum Chordata; class Mammalia; order Chiroptera; family Vespertilionidae; genus Murina; species Murina feae. The sequence goes on from PVJC01005381.1 coordinate 38,552, forward strand.
ATTTATGGATAATATAGACCATTATAAAATGATAAACAAAAACAGATACAGAAGCAGAGCAGCATCAAACAGACTCAAACTACAGCAGGAAGGCTGGGGAGGGTTAGAGGGGAGGGGAAAGAGATCAACCAAAGGACTTTTATGCATCCATATAAGCATAACCAATGGACACAAGACATTGGGGGGTAGGGGAGGACAGGGGAAGGTCAAGGGGGAAAAAAGAGACATATGGACTGCTCTTTGTAATATTTTAAGTAATAATAAAAAAAGAGAAAAAATGATTATAGAAAAGCATGGTGATAAAAATAATATCCTTTAATAACTTAAAGAGGAGCCATTACAGACAGATAATAAAATAAAATTTTATTGTCCCCTTTTCCTCACACCTCAGTGATCCACAATATTGATTGATTGATTTCATTACCTTTATAAATGAGATATTGTATTTGTGTAACTTTTAATTACCTCAATAAGATGATTTTAAAACTGTGAGCGTATGATTTTCAATCATACTTTCTAATCATAAAAAAGAAAGAAAAACTGGAAATGGTTCAGATAGAAAAAAAAAAAGTCAGAACAGACTACCCAACATGGTCTTTCAGCGGCTTATGTGCTTGGCACCATCTTTATGGCTGATAGTGTAACTGTGAGTACTTCACTGCATATCTAAGACTATCTTAAGTGTGAACTATCTCTCTCCCTTCCTTCCCCTTTCAGTTACAAAGGATATAATGTGATGTGTTAGTACAGAATGGATAGAAAAGATGTTTTCTTATACCAAATTGGCAAGTAAAAAAGGTGACTCGAGGATAAATACAGCTTTTTTCCCAAGTGCTGTAAGCCTGGTAGTTTTTTCTCCATTTCTCAAATTTGCTCTGTTACTTCACTGGCAAATTCTTGTTAACAGACCTGTCCAAATGAGGAATAAAATTAACAGGAAGGAAAAGTGATGGGTCTTCTTTAATTATCATTAAGATACGAATAAAATGGTAATATGCTAATTAGAACAGACATCTTCCAGACGTCCTTCCAGACATCCTCGGGACAAAGCCGCACTGGCTGCCTGAGGCTCAGGCAAGCTGAGGAGGTCAGCAGTGGCTGCAGCAGAGTCCTGATGGGGGTATCTGCTTCCCCAATAGGGCAGGTCGCCTCCTGCAGAGGGAGGCCAGAGGTGGCAGCAGTGAGGGGGCAATGGGAGCAGTGCCTTCCCCTGATCAGCCAATAGCCTCCCATCTCCTGCCTCCTGCAGAGAGAGGCCAGACTGTACAGAGAGTGGGCCTAAGACACCAGTAGGATATCCCCTGAGGGCTCCTGGACTGTGAGAGGTGGCAGGCCGGTCTGAGCTCCCCCCCTCACCCCCCCACCCCCACCAGCGCTTGAATTTTTGTGCACTGGGCCTCTAGTCATTAAGAAAAAATGAGAATTCACAGTTATGGAGTGATTTCTTTCTAACCCATTCTAACCATAATCAATTAATTCCTAAACCTCCGATTTAACAGCATTCATGTAGTTACTCAACAAATATATTAGTTTTGTGACTCATAGCACAAGGAACTAGAAGAATCTGAAGATGAATATTATATTATGTAGCTTTCATGCTAGAGGAGATAGGAATCTGATAGGAGGAAGACATGGCAACACACATACAGAGAATATAGGTGAAATATCAATTGGTATGAGTAAGGGAGAATTCTAAGAAAGTGCTATGAGATTAAGATATAGTATATATGGTACAATATAGCAGTGTGGAAGAAAAAGTAGGGTTTCATGGAGGAACTTTTTTTGGCAGGATCTTGAATTAAATTCTGAACATGTGTTTATGTCTAGGTATAGGAAATAGTGTGAGAAAAGACATTGAGGCAAGAAAGCCTTTAAGAATAATAGGCTATATAGTTTGGCCTGAGAATTCAGTGTGTGATGAAGAATAAAGGCAAATAAGAGGTGAGGTCTATAGCACTTCTTGGGCCTGAAACTGAAAAAAAAAAAAAAAAAAAGAGTACCAAAGCTAAGACAGCTCACATTAAAGTGAAAATGACACCTTTTGAATGCTTGGTTTTGTCTACTGCCTTGCCAGGGAGACTTCAGTTTAAACATTTATTCCTAAATTTTTTTTCAGAGAAGTTTACTAATGATGATAATATTGGTAATAGAAAGTATCTTGGGACTTGGTTTGTATTTATTTCCATTTAACTATTTGCCTCAGTATCTTCTATTATTATAAACTGGATACATTAGTTTGTGATTCCAAAGTACAAAGGAGCAGTTAGCTACCAAATGGGAAGATTTCTAAACTTATGAAGCCTAGATCAGGACATCCAAATGACAACCTCTGTTTATTTAAAGGGCAAGAAATAATGATCCCAGAAGCTAAAAAATGAATGGTGGATGCTAAAGTTGGACACTTAGAACCATGGGATATTTGAATTGCAAGAGACCTTAAAGATGGTCCAATCCAGTGGTTCAGAGTCACTAACATGTGTCTCTGCAAGGGTCTACTTGGGTAGTGAGGAGGATCAGAATACTATATCTAATATTTGAAAAGGCTAATAGAAACTAAGCATTTATTTTCATATGATCCCACAAAATCACCAAAATAGCAACCATCTCATTAAATAACTAACTTTTTTGTGCATGTTCCTTTCTATGTTTTTCACTGTTCTTAATACATATTCAATAAGAAGAAATTCCTGAACAATAAAAACATGAAAGTAAGTTATTTACTGCAATTTGATATGTTAAAAGATTTCCAGATAAACCATGAGCATAAATAATTAAATAAGTTGTTGTGTTGACTAGGCCAGGCTATATTTGGCCCAACTGCAAGATTACATAAATGGAGAAACTGAGATTGAAATAAATAGAAACATATATCAAAGATCATATAGCTAATTAATGACTAAAGTGGCATCAGAACCCACATCATGAACATGACAACTGAATGTTTTTTCTTCAATAGTACCCTGATAGATGGACTCCCAAGAAGATTCTAGAATGGAAGGCAGGAAAGATGGAGTCCAGAGACCATAGATAATAAAATTTAAGATGAACTCAAATAATTATTTTTGATTTATAGAGAATCCCACTCATCAAAAATGCATGATAATTAAAGAAGAAATAAAATAATATACTTGAATTATTTTGTCCTGAAGCAAAGTCTTCACAGTGCCTAACATTATTTAAGAGGTTAGTTTATGTACTTGTAATATCCTTACTAATGTACTATTTACTATTCCAACATACCACTGAAACTCACCTGGGAAGTGATTTTACCCATTTTGTCAATATTAAATCTGAGGCTCAAGTAAGTTGTGTGTTTTTCCAAAAGCTGTTTCAGTAGTGAGACTTGGCTCCTTAAACTTCATGTCCAATCTCTATTCTAGGTCCTTGGAAATTGGTTTTATCAGTTTGACTGCAAGCTCTTCCTGGAAATGACAGCAATCAGATGAAGGAAGAGAGAGGGGAGATGTGGGAAAAATATAATGCTATGTAAGGATTTTTAACATGTTGTCCTTTGCATTGATATATTTTCTCCATCAAGTTGAATAATTGAGAATTGCCTGTGAAACACCAATTCCCAGAGGAGTTGTGATTAACACATTAGCAGCCAAAGGTTTTGAGAACTAGAATATAGTATATCAACTGGGATTCATATTAAAAGAGAAGGCTGATCCATGTCCCAGTTAGTATTGTCTCCATTGGAACTGACAATAGAGATCTACGCCCTTTACTCTTATTGTTGCTGTGATTGGAATGTCATTAAGGAGCATCTAGTTTAGGTCAATAGGTGGCACTGAATCCTAACTCCTGCCAATTCCAATAAAGGCTTACATAAGGACCATAATACTTACCTCTAATAGAATTGTAATGCCTTTCGGCATCATCCAAAATAACCATTTGTGAAACACCTAGTCATGCCTGTTAGGGCAAGCTGAGCAACAGTTTGGACCAAAATTATCATAGTGGCTGTAACAATTGTTTTCATTGTCATTAATAATAATTTTACCTTCATGTAGACACTGATACACATTTTTAACTGCTTCAAAATTAACCAGGCAGCTATAGAACTAGATAATACAAAAAATGATTAGGTGTTAGAAGACAAAACTGTTATTTTAATAGTATTTTCAAAATAATATAAATAATATATTTATAAAGTAAAAGATATCTAATAATTCAAACATATCTTTGAGACCATATAACTAACAATAGAGTATAGAAAGGCACCAGTAACTTATATATTTCTTCAAAAACGCAGGTAGATTTTTTTGGAAATAAAAAAAAGACCTTTGATCTTTGAAATATGTTTGAAAAGGTAAGGACCTATGATTTGAAATCTTTCACTATAAATATGGGAAATTCTCTAATTACATGTGCATAAGGAGGATATATAATCCCAACTTCAATTTATTTCTTTAAAACCTCAGCCCTTAAAATAGTAATTAACAAGTTATATGTATTTGGGTTCAATACATTTCCTAATGCAAAACAAATAATATAGAAGTATATTTTTTGCTCTTAAACCCAATGTCTAAATAAATTAATTTTTAACAATGTTGGAATGCAGTATCTGTTAGTGTGATGAATGCCCAGGAATTAAGAATTTTTAAGTGTGAATAACGATATGTGATTGCTCAAGCTGCCCTTATAAGCTTATATTAGTTAAAATAAAATATGTTCAAAAGTGTGTATCTAAGAAGCAATGGTTATATAAATGAGAATAAGACTTTCTATAGTATAAGCTCCCAGATAAAAGCTGCCATCCTTGCTACTGAGCACATCTCAGAGACTAAAAAAAATCCTGACTCTTCTTTTCAGGAAAAAATCTCAGCTAACTGCCCTCAAACAAGTTAAGGGCTAGCTATCGAATACAAGAAAAGTATTATTTACCCCAACTCTGTTTGCTTATCTACCCCTTTTAACAGATGCATCTTTGCAAGAAAAAGTTAAGCTTTCTCGGTCTAATGTAATTTTTTAATGTGATTTATCTTCTCAGAAAAAGCATTGAGAGACCCAAAGCAGCACCATTAGTATACCTGAATTAGCAGCAGAGTTTATATCTTAATAATTAATATCTTCTCTGCTAGATTATAAAACCCAACTAAAACAAAGGATGTGTAATAGTTTATTGACATTCTAATGAACAAGTCAGTAAAATGGACAAAAGTCAAGAAAATGTATAACTGCAAACAGGCTGGCTTGGAACCAATAATAAGATATAATATGATGAACACCATGAGTTAATACATGTACTATTATGCCATTCATGTAAAGGATTACCGAGTGTGGGCCTTGGATTCATACAGCCCATGCTTAATTTAAGCATTTTTTCACTATTCATAAGCTATATGAACTTGGACAAATTATATCACTACTCCAGTCTTCAATTACACCTATAAAGTGGGTATAACATAATCTAGCTCAAATAATTGTTCATAAAATAATATGTGGCAAGTATCTGAGGTAACTAGCATAATGCCTGACTTTGAGCAAGCCACCGCTAAATAATCCATTATCAGCAATGTTCATAAATTAACACAGATGTCACATTCTAAAAAAAGGAAACAGTAAAGAAATGCTCAAAATAGCTAATACTTGAAGGTTCTAGAAATGTTACAATCATTTAGATAAAATTTACAAGGTTTTCAGTATATATATATATATATATATATATATATATATATATATATATATATGCATTTCAGAGAGGAAGGGAGAGGGAGAGAGAGACAGAAACATCAATGACAAGAGAGAATCATTGATTGGCTGCCTCTTGTAAGCGCCCTACTGGGGTCAAGCCTACAAGCTAGGCATGTTCCCTTGACCAGAATCGAACTCGGGACCCTTCAGTCCACAGGCCAACACTCTATCCACTGAGCCAAACTGGCTAGGGTTGGTCCTTTTTGAATTAACAATAGAATCCACAAGTGAGCACATCAGACTATGTAGATTGTGTGCAGTTATTCTTGCCACTTCTGGATGATTTCCCTTGCAAAGGCTCTATTTCCTATGCCAGATAGTGAGATGGCTTCTCTTGCATACATAACATCAACGCCAAAGTATCCAAAAGATGCTGGGCATGGCTCAGTATGCAAGATCCTTGCTTTCCAACAGATCCTACTAATGTGGTCTCTAAATTGAAGAGCTGATACTAAACATCTGGTACCTACTCATAAAAACAGAAGAACTCGTGTCCAGAAAGTCATTGTATGCCTTTATAAATATTTTGTCTTAGCTACAATTCCCACAGCTTGGAAATACTAAAACTTTTAATGTGTGGTCATCTGAAATACCTACCTCCCAATACACTTTGTAGAGTTTAACTTGACCAAGAAAGAATCATACTAATAAGAGGAATGCTTTGTGTTGCCTGTAAATTCCTAAGGACAGATCTAAGCAACTGGAAGTTGGGTACAGAAAAGGAACATTTTATATTATAGTTTCTGCAGATATAGTGGTAGTTTGAGTCAAATAGTAGTAATTTTGTATAGAGAGGCAATTGATAGAAAGCATCAGCAATCATTTACAAAAATAAGTCTCCCTTTCTCCCTAAAGTGGTAGAGCGTGATCTTCCCTAAGGTTTATGATAAATCTCAGCAATTATGCAATGCTACTTTTGGTTGGGGTGGAGGAGCAGGGAGGAGGATATGAAGAGCATATCTTTGTTCCTTTGCAGAGATAACTCATGCTTTTGAATAAAATCAAACATCTCTCATCCTGCTATAAAGTAAATACTGACATAAGACAAAAAGGCAGTATCTGGAGACTGTAAATGCCTCATACTTTGATTAAAAATGCTTTTGTCAATTACAGATTGATTTTGTAGCTCATTACAGTGATGAATGTCGGGGCTGGCGGAGGTGGTATTTCACCACTTGGCCTGAGGGTGTACTCTGTTAGAAGACGGTAAAATTACAATTATTTTCCAGCACTTGTGCATGTGCCTACACTGACCCAGTGGGCGCCACTGGGGTAATTTTAAAAAATGGCATCATGTGGAATGGTACAAGAAAAGAATAGTACATCAGCCCTTCTGGAAGGAAAACATTTTAAACAAATATTTCTTAACAACCTGCTGAGAATCTTGCCACATGATAAGTAATGCTGAAACACATCAGCTGGGCTTTCAAGTAAGCTAGAATGTGTAGCGGAGGCTTCAACAAGGAAAATGCAAATAGCTCTGCGTGTACCACTATGAATATTAAAATTATACATAATTTATAAAATGTATGCAGGCACAACATCCCCACATATCAATACAAATGTACCTTTTCCCCCCTCTTTAAACATCTGAGGTTGTTAAGAGTTATGGGGAAATTGGAGGATATAGGTAAGAGCTATAAGGGGAAGAAATCAATATTCAGTAGTGACTGAGAAGTGAAAAAGGGAAATTCATCTCACTCTGTAATACATTCATGTCATGCTCTACAGCACCCTGTGTTTCTGGAGTCACTGTGTGGTTTCTTGCTCTGATATCCCTGGATTATTCACAGGGCAATCTCTAATGACTACACCTCTATAAAGCTGGATGGCCAAAGCCGCAGCATCCATCCGAGAGATAACATGTGAACCTTCTATGTTATATACCTATCACCTTCTATAAATTATGATGACTTAGATTTCAATTAAAAACTTAAGTCAATCGATGCTTAATATTAAGAAAGAAGATATTATATGAGATTGGTATCAGCAAGACTTGGAATTAGAAAAAGAATAGAAAGCATTTCAAGTTGAAGATTAGGAAGCCTAGCAATACTATGACAATAGCAATATCAGCAATATCAGCCATCCTTCCACACAATTGCTTTTTGTAATAGTTCACCATGAACGCAAACCTATTTATGGCCTACTCTCATGGCGATATATCTCTTTTCTGCTAGTTGTTTAGAATCCCAATACTGTGAAATGGAACCATGGTGACAAAAGAATAATATTTCATATAATGAAATGTCAAGAAATGTAACTTAAAAGAAGGTAATGAAACATAGGTTCCAGGCATAAAACCTGATCTATGCTTATAATCCAAGTGGAAAATGGATAGTAAAACATCATTAGAACATCTGCATCATTTTAGAAACTGATTATGTTTGGCATCAAGGACCAGGTTTAAAAAATCTCATTTTTCTTACCTATTTTATTATAACACCAGAAACAGAAGGGAACAGGTGTTCATAAAGTCTGGAAGAGATATAAGTTAGCTATTGACACGTTTAGAAAGGAGACAGTGAAAAATAAACTTGCAGTTATCCAGAGTATTAAAAAAATGAGATATTTAAAATTAACAGTATTATAATTGTTGAAAGAATATGCTTTTAGGTGGCTTATTTTTGTGCCAAGGGGGCAAAATTGGAATCCAAATGGAGCTAAGTAGTGTTTGCCATAAACAATGCCAGGACAAGTCCTGCTGATGAGATAAAATCTGAAAAAAAAAAAATAACACTGTCAGCAATAGAAAGTGCTCAGGGCCTCTCCGGTGGCAGCCATCTTAACAGCCTCAAGCCTTAGGCTCTGAGTGTGGCATTTTTTCTACCTGGTAGGTAAAGATGATTTTAAATATTACCTGCAGGCAGAAACCAAATACCATTTAGAAAAAAGCAAATGAATACCTGTCCTGGTGTTTTACATATGAAAGAGAAAGGCTCTCAGCTACTCAACTCATAGGTTGGTACAGCCAAGGGTCCACTCTTTCTGCAGAGAAGAAAGGAACCACTGGTGTAGATGGTCGTGATACAGTGTTTCCTCTTCCTTACATGGTAGTGTTGCCAGACCATTTGACAATCCCATCACCTCCTCTCTCTCCTGTCAATATTCTGGCTAAAATTCTACCACACTTTTAGATTCCTCTCTCCAAGGGCCCAGCCTCTAAAGGACTGAAGTACGTGACCTTGAGTTCATCATTTCTGAGAGGAATACAGAGATTCCCCTATAGATCTGGTGATAGGAAAGGCTATGAGGATCCTGCACTGTGCAAGTTCTTTGTAGCAAGAAAATCATGAGGATGTATCAACTGTAAGTTTCCCTTTCCTTCCTTTTTACATTATTGACATATTTGGCAAGGTTGTGGAGAAAAGGGAATCCTAGTACATTGCTTATAGGAATGCAGACTGGTGATGTTAGGGCGGTGCAAGACTGCAGCAGGACCAATAGGGATGCAGAGGAAATGCCTGGCCCAGGACCTTCCCTTGGCCAATCAACAGGGGCCACACATGTTACCCCACCCACTACTCCCGGTCGTATAAATCCTTTGTTTTCCTGAAACCAGCACTTCCTGCCCCGTCGCACCGCTGTGCCGGTGGGTGAGCGTGGGAAGTCCGAGTTAACTCAAATAATAAAGCTCTCATGTTCTTGTGGCGGTTTCGGGACTCCCTCGTGGTTTGGGGGGGTTTACAACATCTGGGCATTGCATTGGATATTTATGCACAACAGTGCAGCCACTGAGGAAAACACTGTGGAGTTTCCTTAAAAAATTAAAAATGGACCATTCGACCTAGTGATCCCACTTCTAGGAATATATACTAAGAAACCTTAAACACTCATCAGAAAGAATATTTGCACCCCTATATTCATTGCAGCACAATTTACAATAGCTAAGATTTGGAAACAGCCTAGGTGCCCATCAACAGATGAGAGGATACAAAAAAATATGGTACATTTACAAAATGGAATAATATGCAGCAATGAAAAGAAAGAACTCTTGTAATTTGCAACAACATGGATGGACCTGGAAAATATTATACTGAGCAAAATAAGCCAGTCTGAAAAAACTAAGTATCACATGATATCACTCATATGTAGAATATAATGAAGCAAATAAACTGGTGATCAAAAATAAACCCAGAGACACAGAAGCATGAACAGACTATTGAACCTCAGAAGGAAGGCAGGGCAAGGTGGGTAGGAAGAGATCAATAAATGAACTTGCATGCATACATGCATAACCCATGGACATAGACAATAGGGTTGTGAGGGCTTGGGTGGGTGGGGGGCATGGTGGGAGCATGTGGAAGAGGTTAATGGGGTTAAAAAGGAGGATTTATCTAATATTTTCAACAATAAAGATTAAAAAAAAAAAAAGATTAGCCAAGACAACATGCTAAATTCATGCCTGAATATCTAAGAAACTTTCTGTTGACTCTTTTGTAAAAGCACTTATGGTGCCACATTTACTCTCTGATTACTGGTCTCTCTACACTTACCTAACTGTGAGCTCCAATTAAAAAACAGTCTATCTTTAGTTCTGAAAATCAGTTAAACAAATGTACAAAGTTACATTAACATACCAGGATTTGTAATTTGCCTCCACTTTGACATTTGAGCCTATCTACTCTAATAAAAGAATAAGATGCAAATTAACAATCACTCTGAGACACCTAAGTCATGCCCATCAGCCAAGCCGCATCCCCAGCCAATCAGAGTGGCTCTATGCAAATTAACCCAGCCCAGATGGAGGCCAGCAGCCATGGAGCTAGAGTATACAGGAGGCTTCTATTGCAATTGCTTGCGTAGGCAGGCTGGGACTCTGCTTACAGCAACAATGTTTCAATTATAGAAGCCACAGAGCTGAAGCAAACAGGAGGCTTCCTAACCTGCCTAGGCCTCCACTCAAGGTAACAAAGTTTCAATTATAGAAGACAAATAAAAACCAGAAACCTGATTCCAGCCAGCTTCGCTGGGACCTTGAGTCAATGGGAGCTGTGGGAAGCCTGAAAACAGCTCTCAACCCCTCACCCAGGCTGGCCAGGTACCCCAGTAGAGACCCAAACCGTGAAGGGACTGTGGCAGCTGAAAAAAGCCCTCAGCCCCTCACCCAGCCTGCTCAGGTACCCCAGTAGGGACCCAAACCCTGAAGGGGATGTAGGCAGCCTGAAAATGACTCTCAGTCCCTCACCCAGGCTGGCCACACCTCCATGGGGTGAGGGTCCCCACTGGGGGGCTTGGCCAGCTTGCAAACAGCCATCAGCCCCTCATCCAGGCTGGCCAGGCATGCCAGCAGGTGAACATCCCCCAAGGGGTCCCAGACTGTGAGAGGGCACAGGCCAGGCTGAGGGAACCCCCTCTCTGAGTGCACAAATTATTGTGTAACAGGCCCCTAGTCCTTTATAATAAAAGAGTTATATGCAAATTTTACCCTAACAGTAGAACCACTGGGAATGACTGGTCACTATGACACACACTGACCACCAGGGGGCAGACCCTCAATGCAGGATCTGCCCCTTGGTGGACAGTGCACTCCCACAGGGGGAGCTCTGCTCAGCCATAAGCCAGGCTGAAGGCTACCAGTACAGCAGTGTTGGTGGGAGCCTCTCCCGCCTCCTCAGCAATGCTAAGGATGTCCGACTGCAGCTTAGGCCTGCTCCCTACTAGCAAGCGGACATCCTCTGAGGGCTCCCAGGCTGCCAGAGGGATGTCTGACTGCCAGTTTAGACTCAATCCCCTAGGGAGCGAGCCTAAGCCAGCAGGTGGACAACCCTTGAGGGGTCCCAGACTGTGAGAGGGCACTGGCTTGGCTTAGGGACCCCCCTGAGTGCACACATTTTTGTGCACCGGGCCTCTAGTTCTAAAATAATATTAATTCAGAAAAATAAAAAGGAAAATAAGACTAACTGGCTGAACTTGATCAAATAGCTATAATTCAGCGTGAGCTCACTAATGTATATATGGACAGCAGAATGTAGCACTTAGGAGTGGAGTCTGGAATCAGAAAGCTTTCTTTCACCACCTACAAGTTATGAGATGTGAAAATTACCATTTTGTATCTCAGCCTTGCCATCTGTAAGACAGGGAAAATGTCACTTTTCTCACAGGCTTCTACTGTGCCAGAGAATGTTGGCCTTGTCAGTGATGGGTCCAGCACAGCATGGTGAGTCACTCTCTCCAGTGTGAAGGTTATAAGAGGATTATTTGTAAAGAATTTTAAAACAATATTAAAATCAACTAAAGGTTGAACAATAGTTTCATTGTAACCTGCACTTTGCAACTGTAAACAAAGACAGATAAAATACTCCTTCAGGCCAGAAGCTTTCAACCCTGGGAATGTTAGTATAGCAGGGAAAGCCTTATGCTGAGAACATGCTAAGAATAAAGATGCATTATTTCAAGGAAATATATATCATTTCTAATTTATCATATTAATGCATTTTGGAATATAACCGCAAATATTTGTAGAAAGATAAAATAGTCTTTTTAGATTCAGTACAGATCTCATTTAAAGATGCATGATCCCTTCCATATCAATTGTTTCCCAGCCATCACTAAACTGCTGTGAATCAATCTTTGGCTTTAGCTTCTCTCACTGCCAATGCTGGCCGCAAGCATTTACTTCTTCGATTACTGAGATACAAAGAGGGCAGATATAGTAACATTGCCATTTGTAAATTATTTTCAAGTGCTAGGATAAAATGTAATCTATATGTAGAGTACATTTTAGGCCACAATTAACAAAGGCAAATAATGATTACATTTCTAGTGGAAATTTTGACAGAAATAAGGGCACCTCCATTTAGTTTGTGTAATACTCTTCTCTCCCATCATTGCCCTGTTAATTATTCTCAAGATCACTTACTTTTACTTGCAATTTTTTAAGTTGATGAGACCATTAAATTTATCAGCTATCCAAATACATTTGAAATTTATTAAGACTCCATGCTGCCTTTGAACTGGAAATAGAGGAGGAAAATAACTCACTTTTAAATAAATTAAAGTAATAAAGCAAAATGGTTACCACTTTACTTTAAGTGCCCATTAACTAGAGCATAAGAGATAGAATCAAAATGGAAATATCAGAGAAATAAACATGTGAAACACATACCATTTTTTACACACAAGCATGAGGACATTAATCCAGTAATCAGCCCTCCCAGAACACATGTCAAAAACATGCGAAACAAGAATACTTTAAAGATCTATTTTCTATTATTAAAAAAATGGGGTCTCACTAAAAGCTCACTTTATGTAAAGGAGTCATTGAAATCGTTGAGAAAATGCTTTCATTTATTGATGATAAATCTTAATTCATTTTCTCCATTAAGCAACTGCAAATCTTTGGGTTGAGAATGACACAAAATGGTTTCTATGAAATGATGTGATTCATGACATTTTTATTCCTTGTAAATTGAGTCCACACAAATTTTCTTAAACTGTGGATATTATTCTTAGTGTCTTGAAGAACTGCTAGTTGCTTCCTAAATCTTCAAATTTGCTTCATTTAAATATGTTGGCTCGTTGTTAGAGTTAATGATGATGAATAGAATCAGGATTCAATTTTTAATAAGCTGGGTTAGCTCTAGCCCAGGCAGTGCCCTGCTATGTGCATGATGAGATCTGAATTTTCTAAAAAGGTTCTTACAGCTCTAGTGGATTTGGTTCAGTGGATAGAGCATTGGCCTTAGGAATGAAGGGCCCCAGGGTTCAATTCCAGGCAAGGTCACATGATTGGGTTGTTGGCTCAATCCTCAGTGAGGGAGGGTACAGGAGGCAGAGGGTCAATGATTCTCTCTCACCATTAATGTTTTTATTTCTCTCTCCCTCTCCCTTCCACTCTAAAATCAAGAAAAAATATTTTTAAAAAATTAAAAAATAAAAAGTTTTCTACATCTCCTAGTAAGTACAAACATATCCAAAACTCATATATATCTGTATCTATTTATCTATCTATATTATTGGTTTCAGAGAGGGAGAGGGAGAGAGAGATAGAAACATCAATGATGAGAGGTAATCATTGATTGGCTGCCTTCTCCTTGCTCCACACTGGGGATTGAGCCTGAAACCTAGGCATGTGCCCTGACCAGGAATCAAACAATCAACCACTGAATCACACTGGTTGGGCCCCAAAGCTTTATTTTAAGTTACTTATTTAAACCCCTGGTTACACAAAAATCACATTAAAATACACATCAGGGAGATGTAATGAGGGGATTCCTTAGTATCCATTGTTTCTTTATTAACTTCTCATACCACAGTGATTTTATAAATCAAGAGATGTGGGGAGGGGGGGAATGGGCACTGCCTGAGTCCTAAGTGGGGAGCCAAGAGGGGCAACTAGGAAACAAAACTGAAGGTCGAGTAATGACAGAAGAATCAGACAAAAGGAGGGTGGATCCATTTCAAAATCCTTTTCCAGTCTGTCTTATACAATAAACAAACAAGTAAGAAATGTAAGAATTTCATAAACAGTTGTCTTTTTCTCCCTTTGTCTTTTCATTTTTGCTTTTCTTCAGGTGTTGATAACACTGTTGACCTAAAAACACTGAAGATTCACTCGCATAAAAGAAAGCATTTGAATTCTTTCAAAACCTTGCACAGGGCCCAATTACAGACCTCTGCAAGTGTAAAATAATTGTTAATGAAAGTTTAAGACAGAAGATTAGCCTCGATTTTTTTTTAATTCATGAAATTGAGTTATTCAGCCATGTGTCGTATGTACATTTATTGTTTTCTATTAGGGTGATGGCTAGATTTCCACAGCAAATATTAGAGAAAAATATTTAAAATGAAAAAATATTTTTCAATAGAACATCTTTTTGCATTTATAAAATTTTAGGCCTGTATCTGGAAATGATTCTGATATAGGTATGCTTCCAAATGACTATCATTTCACTAAAATATAATTAATTTTATTTGTTAGATATTCACTTGTCGAGATTATGAGTTCATGCAAAACAAACAAAACCCCAAACAAAACCAACCAACTAAAGAAAGAACCAACCAACAAAATGAATGCAATACCATAGAAAGGAAGGCATTCTAAACCTTACAGTGATCACAGGTATGGGAGTTTCATGTGTAGTGATTTTTAGATGGATTCCATACTTGTAGTTTATTTGCTGCTCTCTTGCCTGATCTTCTGAGCATAGAGGGGAGTGGCCTCTCTGAGCTCTCTGGCTGGCTTAGCATCCCTTGGAATTTCACAGCTGAGAGTAGAGAATCTGGGGAAATCATCTGTTTGATAATCTTTGTCCTGCTTGGAATACAAAGTGACCTTGGAGGTTAGCAACCAGGAACAACTGGCAATTCTGCTGTCCTTAAGCTCACTTATTTAAACAAATTTAGGTAGGCCTTTCTTCAATGAAGCTCTTTAAGATATGACACATGTGTGCAGAAATATGCAGAAGTTTGTAACGGGACTACTGTTTTCTCCATTGTCCTGGTTCTAGTCCTAAATAAAGACTTTGGTCTTTAAATTGCCCAACCCAGCCTTTTCCCTCTGGTTAAAAGCACTCAATAATTGCTGCCATATAAAAAATAATTTAAGATGCATGAGATTAAATACCAAACCAAGACTGGAATTAGGTCAAAGCCAACTTTGATCTATAACAGGTTATAGATGTACGAGGTATGATTGTAAATCAGATGCCCACATACATATAACTAAACTAATTTTATTTATTTAAGGTACTTTTTCTTTCTAAATGAATGTACTATCTCGGTTCTTTAAAATAATGAAGAAATATTAATTAAATCTGGTAATTACTTTATTCTTAGTGAATATATGGTAATAGGAAAGATGCACCTATTTGAGGGGATGTAACCTCATTTCAGGTGAGAAAGGTTAAAATAGTCAAGGCAAGAGACATGGAATATGTTTATATTTTTGCTGCACAGTAACTATTAAATGTATAAACTATTTTCTCTAACAATTCTCCAGACACATGTAAAAAAGGACACTTAAAAATAATGCTCTATTCCTTACTTTTCTGATGCTCAATGGCATCTGAACAAACTTCTAAGAGAGCTGCCTTGGAGTACAAAATCAGAAATCTTTATATTTGTACTAAAATCTTATTTTAAATATTTTCATTACAGCATATTATACACAAGTGTGCAAAGATCATAACTGTACAGCTTCATGTATCTTCACAAACTTGACACACCTGTGTAAACAACACCAGATTTAGAAACAGGACACAAGCATCACTCAATTCCTCATATGTCCTCTTGCTATTATACCCTGCTTCTGAGCTCCATCCACATACATTAATTTTGTATTTTATGAACTAAAATAAATGGAATCTGTTTTTTTGTTCAATATTAAGTCACAGGATTTATTGATATTATGGTGTGTATAGATTATTCTCATTGCTGCATAGCATTTTATTGTGTAAATATATCCCAATTTATTAAAAATTACATTTTAAATGTATATGCTTGGCCAAAGGAGCCATTGGATTTTTGAAGGGAGGGGACAGTATAACTGAATCCCATATAATAAAAGGCTATATGCAAATTGACCCTAATAGCAGAACCACTGGGATTGACTGGTCACTATGACACATTGACCACAAGGGGGCAGACACTCAATGAAGGAGCTGTCCCTTGGTGGTCAGTGCACTCTCACAGGGGGAGCTCTGCTCAGCCATGAGCCAGGCTGAAGGCTGCCAGTATAGCGGTGATGGTGGATGCCTCTCCCACCTCCTCAGCAATGCTAAGGATGTCCGACTACAGCTTAGGCCTGCTCCCCACTGGCAAGTGGACATCCCCCAAGGGCTCCTAGGCTGCCAGAGGGGTATCTGACTGCCAGCTTAGGCGTGATTCCTGGGAAGCGGGCCTAAGCTAGCAGGTGAACATCCCCTGAGAGGTCCCAGACTGTGAGAGAGCACAGGCCGGGCTGAGAGACCTCCCTGAGTGCACAAATTTTTGTGCACTGGGCCTCTAGTATACTATAAAAACATATATGTTTTTAAAATTAAAATCCTATTTTTAAGTATGAGAGGATTAGGAAGAAGCCATAAATGCAACCCCTTCCAACCAAACCACATTGAAAAAATATATAGAAGACTTCAGTACTCAGCACCAATTAGGCAATTTTAATTAATCTTTGTAAACACTCTGAAATGAGTTTTAAGTTTGGTAAGCCATATCAAGTTTTCTTTGCTAAATAAATGAGCAATGACATGGATATTAGAGGATTTAATAAATATTAATAATTCAGTTGTTGATGATAAAGAATAAAAAGTTAAGAATTATGAGTTTGTCCTCAGGAGGGGAAGCCCATCAAAACCAGTAAATGACTAAATTAGATATGTTCTTAAACATGAAAAGCAGCTCTGGCCTATAAGAACTTATATTAATTTAAATTAATGACTACCAAGGTATTTCCAAAGCTGAGATCCTGTTTTAATTTGGTTTCTTATATAAGAAAAACTAATTTATAACCAAGCATGGCAATTCCATATTTATGAATACCTTAAAAATTCTTAAAAACCATTATCTTGAAAAACTTATAAAATGCTCCCTGGTAATCTTGTTCACGTATTAATTTTTTAACAAAAAAAAATATGGTTTAATGGGCTAGTCACAAGTTTCAAATTAGAGCTCTAAATTAATGAATGAACTATGTTGAAACACTTTCCCCAAATATTTTATGTTTCCTCTAAATCTTTATGATATCTGGGGCATTTTGTGAAAGGAAGTCTCTTGCCCTTCCAAGACACACTGTATCTGAAGTGTCTGTTCTCAATTCAGAGTCCTGTGGCTATTTCTGCAGAATCTCCATCCATTTCCCATCTTCGGCCTTGCCACACCTTATATAGACCCTGCTGCTTTAATTGCCTTTGATATTTCCTGAATTTATCGCATAGCATATCTCTGTAAAATCATCCTTCCACTACTATATTTTTAAATAGAAGATGAAAAATGAGTCTCTGCCAGTAATCATCTGTCTTACAAATTATTACAATAGAATCAAGAGTCCAAAGCATTTCCAAGAGCTGAGTGTGTTTATTATCACAAACACATTTGCTGACTATAAATTCAGCAAATGCAAAGAGTTTATATTGATTCAATTTTGCATTGAGGTTTCATAGCAATGTCATTTCCTCATTAAAAACAGCAACAAAAGTGTCCAATAGCTTGTAGATAATGAAGAACTTGGTCATATGGGTCACCTTTGTCAAGGACATCAGTAAGCCTTCTGTAGCTATTGAGCATAGAAGTGAAGGGAAAGGATAAGTAGTTGCATGCCCAGTGTTATCAGACTTAAACTTAGTAAAATCTATATCTAATCTATATCTATACCTATATCTATACCTATATCTATATCTATATCTATATCTATATCTATATCTATATCTATATCTATATCTATATATAACTATATCTATATAAAGAGCCAGGGTCCGTAATATCCACAATGACCAAAGGCTCCACCAAACACCAGAAGTCAGTGCTGAGTTGCTGTGGTGACCCAGCACTGTCTGCAGCTGGTGCTGGTGCAGCAACCCAGCACTGACTGCTGAGGGGACTGTGGATCAGGCCTGGAGAGAGGCCTGCAGAGTGAGAGGAAAACTTTGATCTGCAGCCTCCGTGGTAGCTGTTGATCAGCCATTGCCTCTCTTTCTCTCCTGGCTTCACCAGCAGCCGTGCCTCTGTTTCTCTCCAGGCCTCCACGGGGGCTGCTGATAAGCCCTGTCTCTTTGATCAGGCCCAGAGACACTGACTGGCATAGAAACCAACCAATTAGAACCAAATCTTGGTGAAGTGCCAGGCGCCAATGGCTGCCTAGGAGGTGGAGCTTTTTATGCTGACTTGCATAAAAACCAACCAATCAGAACCGAATTTGGTTGAACTGTGATGGCAGAACCTAAGGTGGAGGCTGAGAAGGGGTTTTAAGGGCAACAGCTGTTTGGTGTAAGGTGTAAGAAAGTGGTTCAATTTTTTAATGGCTGGTTTGTGAGTATAGTGCATATGGCTATCCATCCAGATATAGGGATTATGTGTTTTTGTCTGCCAAGAGCATCTCCTCCTGCTGAAAAAGGCATTTCCCCCTCATTTAAGCAACCCTATCCTATATAATCTATCTATACTAATAAAGGGGTGATATGCTAATTAGACTGGGTCAACCGGCCATCTTCCAGACGTCCGACTTCCTTCCAGGCAAAGCCATGGTGGTGGGGGTCAAAGCAGAGGCAGGAGCAATCAGGCCAGCAGGGAAGGGCAACTGGGGGCAACCAGGCCAGCAGGAGAGGGCTGTTGGGGGTGAGATTAGGCCAGTAAGGGAGGGCAGTTAAGAATGAAAGGGCAGACAGAGGTAGTTGGGGGTGAGATCAGGGTGGCAGGGGAGGGCAGTTAGGGGCAATCAGGCAGACAGACAGATGAGCGGTTAGAAGCCAGCAGTCCCAAATTGTGAGAGGGATGTCTGACCACCAGTTTGGGATTGGGCCTAAACTGGTGGTTGGACATCCCCCAAGGGGTCCCTGATTGGAGAAGGTGCAGGCTGGGCTGAGGGAACACCATCCCACCCCCTGCACAAATTTTGTGCACCGGACCACTAGTAATAATAATAAGCTTTATCAGCAGGACAGCTAGTGACTTAAGATAATTTCTAGGAGAAGTAAATATTTCCTATATGAACAAAAATTCAATCCAATTATTTAAAATTTCCATATAAAAATATCAAAGACATTTTAAAAAATCAGTCTTATTCACAGTTGCTTACAGTGTGGTAAGGTTTATATTTTGCTAGAAACTATACTTCATGCCAAAAATATGATGGAGAAATGCATAACCATAGGGAAAACAATTTCTAATTCTAAAGCATGGCTACTTTGAACTTGAATCTTGAAAAGTGATGATTTCTGATGAGGCTAATTGTGCATTTTAAGTACAGTGTTTACTGGAAGTGCTCTCTGAGAAGAGAGGAAGCGTAAGCTCTGGTGTCTTCTGCAGAAGAGTGCTCAGAGCAAAATTACATTGCAGCCACAGCCAGTTAATGAAGGGAAAGAAAAACGGAAAAAAATATTTTCAGCCGAAAAGGTATTTCATAATCATGGGTGGCTTTAGGTGACGCCCTAAAATGGTCCATAAAATGATGCAGAAGCAGCAGCAAAGGAGAGTTGTTATTGTTCTTTGTTTAGTTTTTCTGAAGCTCAGGTTATGTGAAAAAGAAAGATTGGCTTCGAGGCAGAGAAAAAAAGATAACAGCATCTCATCTCTGCCCACATTAAAAATGTTTCTGGAAGAGGAACAATGACTCTTTAAAATGCCTTCAGCTAAGCTTTAAGCTATCACTAATGACATGCCAAACAGAAACTGGGGGGAAAAAGCCTCTGCATTACTAAACCTGGGACTTCAGTAACCTCCTGCTTCCAATTAGAAGAACAAGCTAAGCCACAGTGTAGCCAGGTAAGCCTGAGTCAGGTAATAGGAAAGAGGGTGGACAGTGAAAGAGGAGAGAGGTCAAAGCAGTGGGTGTATGGTCCTGAAGGAGTGTTCTGGTGAGCTACCTCCCCTGCTATCCTTTAAGCTCACAAATGATAAAATGTACTGAATTTCTGGAAATCATGTTCACTTTCTATCTGCATTGTTGATCCCAACCTCCATTTCCTCTGTCCTCTGTCATCTTTTATTTTATTTTTATTTTTTAACTAGGGGCCCGGTGCACAAAAATTTGTGCACTCGGGGTGGAGGGAGTCCCTCAGCCCGGCCTGTGCCCTCTCACAGTCTGGGACCCCTCAGTGGATGTCCTATGATGGCCCCAGTCTGCCAGGCGCCTTTTGTGTGTGTGTGTGTGTGTGTGTGTGGCCACTGGGGACCTGCCCCCAGCTGCATCTGAGGCTCGGAGCAGTCCTCCTGTGTGTGTCTACCTGCTGGGGGCCTGCCCCCAGGCACACCGTGGAGGCTTGGAGCAGGCATCCCCTCTATGTTGATCTCTCAGACTCTTGCCCTCCCCTGCATGTTGTTCTCTTTTTTGAGCGTGGCCAGGGCTGGGTGCGGCCTGCCTCCCAAGCTTGCCTACTGCCCATC